>PNEQ01004089.1:0-10279 GCA_003012365.1 Medauroidea extradentata
CTTCCCGCACACGAATCAAAACGCCATTCAAAATGAAGTAAACATGGCAGCCCCTGCCCGTCCGTTAGGTCAACAAAACAGTTGAGTTTTTTTAATGATACCAATATCCAAATGACGTAGTATTATAGTAATGAAACTATTGAAAAGGTAATACTGAGCATAATTATGTGATTCAATGATAGTTTTAGTACAAAATGTCTCGTAATTGTTTATTTACACAGCGCACTATTTTCTCTAGTGGCAGGCACAGAGCTGTCAAAATCGTGCAAACGCTGGCCGTATACAGTATAACTAGTGTAATACTATAGAATAATACTTCTTGTGTTCATTGTGCATACATTTTAACATAATGTGATGTGTACATAACGCCACACGTTCCTTAGCCACCGTTTGCATGCACGCTAGCGAACGCAGCTGCACAGCCAGTATCGTCTGCGACACTTCGGATTTCGGAACGTATCCTAGGAAAGTCAACTGAGCAGGCTACATTAATGAAAATCTGGCCAATCACCAGCAAAATACACTAAATATGAATTAAGGCACTAAATCAACCAAACGCCACCACTAAAATGTAGAGGAGCCTCATAAGAGCAAAGGACTATGACATTGGTCGTTTAATCGGGCTATGCGACGTTACTGATCACGACGTGCGCAAATGCCGAACCACATGTTATCTAATTTGCAGTGCGGGTTGAGTGAACAAATCCGAGTGCACCACTGAAATCCTTGCAGTTTTCCATGGCCAAAATGTAAATACCACAACAGTCCGAAAATCCTATTATTTAAAGTATTAAGTGACTCTGTCCCACAGAGTGTGGCCCAGAGTGCCAATGTAACAGACGTAAAGCTGGCATAAAGGACGCCAAGTGTATTTTAGCAAAGTTTTAGTTAATATTTTCTTTTTTAATGCAGAAGTAATCAGATGCTTCATTGCAATACGTGCCAGCACAGACTTTGAGAGACAATTTAACATGCTACCTTTACTTGTAATTATGTTCTGTTTTCAGCAACCATATTAATGTTTATGACCAAAATGGTTTATGTATGTTTTGTAGTTTTTCAAGTGTTTTTGTAATTAGCATTCCTACCTAATGTGCAAAAGCGGTCACCAGACGTCGTTTTGGCACGCACCCCTGGCCTCGAGTGAGGGTGGGCGAACTGGGCGCCATCACGAAGGCAGTCTTGTTCGTGGCGCGTAGAAGGAGAGGTCATGTACATGCGGCTCCTGGACCATTACCTTTGTTTGTTCATAACCACAATGTAGCTTCAATAGTAACACATTTTTACCAGAACTTAACTCAGTTGTCTTTTGTCCAGGAGTAGTGCCCACACAGCCCTGCTAGCTCATTCCGCCCAGGGACGTAACTTTCGCAACTTAACGTGTTTTCCATAGTCACGTAGTTCTCGCGCTTTTCAGCTTTAGCCACCCACAGGGTTGGTGAGTGGGGTCTGCTTCACTGCACGTGATGCAGTTGTTATTTGTTCAGTGTTGAGTAACCGTAATACATCACAGTAAATGTATTTACATGTTATGCATTATTTTGACCATGGCCACTTCTTGGCCCTTAGGGAGCTCATCAACAACGAGCAGCCGGCATTCCCGGTGTTGCCGAATTCCCTGCCAAAACCCACGTGTGCTCTAGGGCAGACCTCGTCCGCCCTGCCCTCACACCAACGCAAGTAAAATGAAATTGTAACAATTGTAACAATGTAAGAAATCAAAACTGTGTACATCTATTTTTTATTATGCACTGATAAATCTTTGTATATAGCTTAACAAGTCCAAACCCAGTCTGTACTGGGTGTACTTGGGACGCTGAATAAATAAATATAAAGAATAGTTACATAATAATCCCTTTTATAATATGTCAGAATATTTTGCCATTAACTGTTAAAAGAAATAATGAAATTTATTATGTATATGAATAAGTTTTTACAGTGTTCAATGTCATTGTTCATTTATTGTGCTCTTGTTTGTTTGTATTATGTTTGTACTCTACTAACTTTACTAAAAATATTTACTTATCCTATACTGTGATACAGTCCACAGGATAGAAAGAAAAAATAAATAATAACTGGCCCATTATCAATTTAAAGCCTCCAATCAGCGACTAATGTACATTTATGGATATGCAGATGAATGGTGTCAATAATTACAGTGTGTATTACGAGTACAGCATGTATTCGTTAAAAACCATTGATATATATATATATATATAGTAATGATAGTCACACTGTTTAATCATAAATGGAACTGAAATAAACTGAACAGTTACTAACCAACACACACTAAAAATTGATTTACAGAAACTGTTCGAAGTGACAACCAGCTACATAATGTTACTAGAGCTTGGCAGCGACATAGAATGAAGAAAGAAAGAGAGAAAAATCAGTTAACATTTTCTGTGGTGAAATAAAACATAATTTTTCATAACAATATGATAAAATAACTCTGTATACAGTATTTACTTTTAACCTAATTTTAGACCTACCATATTGTTAAGATTATTTAAAGAGACAAAAAGGCAAAACACAACAAAAATGGAGTTACGAGGTTGTACAATTAGGGTGACGATAGGTAGATTTCTTTTCGGTATGTTCTTGCAGCGACCTGCTGCTTGAATTCCTTGAATGTGCCCTTCACTCAGTAGCTGCCACTCGCTATCTAAGCTGGCGGGCAATGTAGGTTCCGGATGGAGAGACTTCCAACAAATTAAATCACTGAAAATCCACACGTAATCAGTAATCAGAGCCATAGATTTTTTTGTGAAAATATTTTGCATCACCTTCTATCAATGGCTAATGTGCACGTCTGCAGTTTTGCTTCATAGTCAGGATTGGATGTTTTATAAACTCGCAACATTTTTGGGTCCTACCAAAAAATTGCAGACGCTAGGTGTCGCAGTAAACTTATCTGATTGCCACATTCAAATTAACGCCTCTCTACAAGAACACACTGCCAAGAATCATGAAGCAGAGCTGCAGATTAGCTGATAAGGCATTGAAGCAAGTTCATACAAAATGATTCTCACAAAAATTCAGTCATTCTATCAGTAGAGGCACGAGTATTTCGCGTATTCATCTGGCAACAGCCTAGACTTCTCAGTTCTATAAGTGTATCGGAGGAAGCTAAATATCTATTGGCTTCAAATGCATGGAACACGTGATATCTCCACGACTTGTTTCCTTATTTATAATTAGCTTGCAGTCGTCAAATGTGTGTTAAAACCTCTCTCGTTTAATCACAGGAGTGAAGTATACGTTATTGACGTTCAACCTGACCTAAAATCAATACGCGAAATAATTGTGCCTCTATCTATCAGCAATATTGATTTATTTCAATTTAGAGTGAAAATATTTCAAAAGTTATTCAGATAATATTTACTGATTAGTATTTTTTTTTTCTCTACATTTTATTGGTTGAAGCTGCTCCCTCGGGAATCAGTGAAAATATAAGCCACTTATAATTAGTGATAATAGTTTTAAACGTTGTTTGCAATGGGAGTTTGCAATTAGAATTTATTGGTTTGTGTACATACGCCATTGCTCATGTTTAGCTGATCAAACCTGTGTTAAATGCCAAAGTACAAAAACGACCAAAAAAAATTAAAATACACACAAAAAAGAAGAAAAAAAGGAAAATAGGAAAAAAATTAAAAAAGAGAGAACATAGGTAAAAAAGCAATCCCAGAGGATTTCTCTTCTTTTTTTTCCTATTTTTGTGTGTTTTATACTGTTTTGTTCTTGTTCATTTTTGTACTTTATCATTCAACGCAGGTTTGATCTGCAAAACATGAGCAATGGCGTATGTACACAAACCCATAAATTCTATCATTATTAAATATTCACTTATTCTGGTTAAATGTACAAATATATCGCCAGAGTTGACATATAGTTCTCAACACGATGGGCAAATATACATATTTTTAAAACAATAACAATTTTCGGTCAATCGACCCCTTAAGGGGCCTCCCTACATGGCTGCGTTTGTGTATGAGGCAGGAGCAGTAAGAGCGCCGCTGACCCACGTATGTAACGTATTATCGCCTCTCCGTGCAAGCCACTCAGCTGGCGTGTGGTGCTTTACTGTTATCCTTTTTACTATGGGTCTTTAAGCGGTGACCACATTATTTTATTTGTAGTTCAAAGCATAATGTTTGTTTCTGTAGTATGGTTTTTCGAATCCGATTGTTATTTTTCAAGATACATCAGCTTGGAAAAGCCGGTTTTGGCCATTTAGAAGGATTCGAAAATGATTGTTTCTAATAAATGTGCCGAATTTTCAAAATTATAGCTACATAGTTTGAAGTGTACGTTCTTTAAGTATATTTACAATTAAATGCGTGTTAAATAATTTCGTAAAAAAAAATATTCGTAACTCGCTGTAACACATTTGCAGCGCAGATAGGAATGCCCCTTAAGGGCACTGCCTTTCCCAGAACCTTGGGTAGGAATTTATATGTTAAATTATAACAGTTATGGCTGAGTGGCTGTGAATCTTCATACATGCCACCACTAACTTTTCTGTTCATCTCGATGCGGCCCACATTGTAATAGAATCCTGTAAGCTGCATTTTTTCAATACCATGAGAATTGTGAGCAAACAAGTATTTCATTGCAAAAAAAAAAAAACACTCGAAAATACACAGTCATAATTTTTCAAAGCTTTTTATTTTTTATTCCTGTACAATATACTCCTCATCCCAATTCAGGAAATAGTTTTCATCCGATCAGAGATATCATGAAAGGGTACTGGGAAACGCCGAATATAATTTAACATGTAAATTACTAGTACTCTTTTTTCACGCCATGGCTATGTAACCTAACATTTATAAACACACAACGTAATATTTTGAATCTTTTAAAAAATCACAAAAGTACAGGAAAAAAAGTTGCATATGTAACCATCTTTTAAAATACTAAAGTTGTTCGCTGTGATTATTTTGTAATATTAGGTTATGTAGCCCATGGCATGTTATTTCACTAAGGCACTGGGTGCAATAACAGCTTAAGTCTGAAAACATCGTTATGAGAAAAATAGCCCTAAAGATTTGAAACATTGAAGAATAAAAAACCATTACAGATGCCAAAATTTTTGTAGACATTGCAGGTTTTCTATTGTATGTCTCTTCAGTAGAATAAAAGTTATATAGTGAAGTGATTATTTAATATGAATAAATAAATGACAAGTGACTTAAGTTGTTAATGCATAGAAAACAAAACACGTTACATATTTGTGTTTTGTATTGCTAATATTGCATTAAAAAAATTAGGAAAACTGTCAATGGTCAAAAAATTATTTAAGCTGGCGTAGTTTTCTCATAACAGCGTATCAAAGTCAAAGTGTGCATGTTCTCGTGTTAGTGACGTTGCCACAATGCACTTCTTACTCCTGCCCGTCTAGCTGGAGGTGGGGGAGGTCATTATCCAGGCCAGCCTAAATTGCGTAGTCATCTGCCGTCGTGGCAAGTGCTTTTCTCCACTCGTCTGTCTCCATGTTAATAATGTTTAATTTCCATAACGAAAATGTACACAACACACACGTAGCACATTGACAATAAAGGTACTTCGGCAGCGACTAGCCGAACTTAACAATAGTGACGCATTAGTGGTTCGCCGGAAGAATGACTTAAATCACATTGTAACGTTCTTCATTCTCCTGCCGTCTCACAGAAGAAAGAAATAAAAAAAACATTTACAAGGAAAATCTTGTAAACTAATATCAGAACGTAATAAGTCAGGTAATGAAAGTAAGATGTCAGAAACCTTTTAAAGTGGTTACAAATATCGTAAACACCTTTGCGAACTAGTAAAATAAACGTTAATGAGCAAAATTTTCGATTTGAAACAAAATAAACCTAGGAGACCTGACAAATTTTACAAAAATTTCGTAATTTTACAAAAAAGTGTTGTAAACTTAACTAGATGTTAGCTGTAAATATACAAAGAAGTTTGTAAAAATACTAGTTTTTTTGTAAATGTTACAAAAAGTCTTTGTAGTGTTACGAAAAACTTTTTTGGAAACTGGTTTCCAAAAACTTTTTTATAAAAGTACAAATTTTTTTTACTGTGTGTGTACTCTATTAGAGGGAACTAATATTTTGTTGGGCATGTAGAGAGAACGTAAAAGGTTGTAAATGTGCATTGTCCGAAATTACGACTTAAGTCGTGTTAATCTGTTATCGCACCCAGCGCCTCAATTATTTTGTTTAAGTTCAACTGGTTTCCACTATTTGCACGGCATCGTGACACGCTAATTTTTATTTTGACGCACAGTTATGAGAAAAATACGAGCTAAAATTGAAGGGCGGAGATTCATAGTTGTGCAAAGCCAGTTAAAATGTTCCCTCGTAAATCTATTTTTTTAAAATCACATGCAAATTGCAGTACATTCTTGCAATGCTCAAATGAAAGTCAGAAATTAATTTTAGAGTAAAATACATGTCACAGAAAATTCTTTCGAAAAATGTGTATAATATGAATTAAAACGACAGTCATAAATATTTGTGACACCATTATGAATCTCAGCCCTTCAATGGTTTCGTAAGAGGAAATTGTACTTGCAAGTATCATCCACAAAACTAATAAGACTTCGTAAAAATATATAAAAACTTTATTAAATGCACTTGAACAGTCACAGGGGTGGGGGAAGGGAGGCGAAGGTCTGAGGAGAAGGGGGTGCAGACAGCCCTCCACTGCTGCACTCTGAGTTCCCAGACAAAACTCTCTGGTTGGGCTAAGCGAATTATGTCTCGAAAACGTCCTTTAAGCTCGGTACACACTATCTTTAATTCTCTACTCAATTCCTTACATAAATCTCTTCATAAACGTCGACTGAGATTTCGTAACAACATTTTATAAAAAAATCATTCTTGTGTACACACTATCACTGTATACTTATAAGTTTTAGTACACAAAGGAGAAAAATATATTTGTGATGTTGGTTGTCATATTCCATAAATTACAACAGTAAATCTGCCGAAAACTATTTAATAACAAGACTTGCACTCAGTTGCCAAATAAGAGAAACTTTTTTGTATTGCTTACGTTTTGAAACATATCGACTGTCGTGTGTTCAGTAGGAAACAAGAATTTTATTTCTATTCAAATCATATTGGCAACCCTACTTGCGTACGTTGCATGCGCTGTGACTGAAACTGTACATTGCGTATGCACGTGAATATATACTACGATGAAAAGTAAGACGGGCTCTATCTGTTATATTAAGTACGGAATTCTGTCTGGATCCAGCGTAGTGACGGTACACACTGTCGCAGTGCTACTTGTACTGAATTAGGCACGGAATTCGGCAGTGGCGGATTTAGAAACATATTATTTGAGGGGGGGGGGGTGTTTTTCCCCCTACGTAACTTTATGGATTGTAAAAAATACCAGCCATCTCAAAAGTGTGGGGGTTTAATGTTACAGAACATTAAAAATAATATACAAACAAGTAGGACACATTAAAATGTACTTGGATCATCATAGAGCTAATCTCCGGTTTCCTTGAGGCGACTGGACATACTTTGGCTATATATTGTTGAACACAATTTGGAGGGCCCCCCTTCAGAACTGTAATCCGCCAGTGGAATTCTGAATTATGGTTAATGTGTACCGGGCTTTAGACTAAACTCGAAAGAATGGAGGTTGCCACGAGTCGTGTGACATACACGGTTGTAGTGCTCAGTCGTGGACGTAGATATTGTGACGTCAGCTGTACTGGTGTAAGGTGCGGAGAATGTCATTGTACAGACGTGTTCTGGCGTCCACGCCCCACAGGAAGTCCAGGTGAGAGTACTGCTCCAGTCTTGTCAGGTTCTTGTCCTTGCAGTTACTCAGTTCCGAGAACAACAGCTCTACATCCTGAGACAACACACACAACCACTCTACTTATGAGTGCGTGGTAGAAAAAAACGCTGAAAATATTAATTGATTTCTATGCTTTATCCGAAGCCAATATGGATAAAATACTCAATGACAATCCTAGATTATGGTATTTGCCAACTTTATGAGAAAGTATTTATCCAGAATTACTAATTCCGGAGAAAGTATTTATCCGGAATTACTAATTCGTTACGCGTGATCTCTTGCGCCGCAGTTAAATGCACGAGGTTCCGGCGTCAGAGATTGTGCCTCAGAAGTTCGTAACACTGGAAATAATTTTGTTTAGAATGTTGGCTAAGACTATTGTCTAGGATTGCTATTGTTTAATATTCGCAAATTGGCTTCAAGAAACCTACAGTTATAGATTAATGCTTTTAGCGTTGAATTATGTACTACACCATCTTAAGCCATTATTAAAGCTCTACTCGACTGTTCACTTTGAGTTTTTGTAATATTAGGTTACGTAGCCTAGCACATGGAGTGTAGTTTCACTATGAATTATTTTGTTTAAGTCAACATGTTTCTACTATTTTCACGGCATCATAACAAGCAAATTTGGACTTTGACTCACCGTTATAAGAATATTATGCAATGTAAAATTGAAGGGCCGAGATTCACAGTGGTGCAAAATCAGTTAAAATGTTGGGGCCGCGGTGGCTGAATAGCCAGACCATTCGCCTCCCACTAAGGCACTCCAGGTTCGATTCCCGGCGGGGTCGGTCACCAGACTTTTGCATGTAGGAATCATTCTGGACGATGCCGCTAGTCGACGGGTTTTCTCGGAGATCTCCCGTTTCCCCTGTTTTTATTCCAGCGCTGCACCGTTCTCACATCAAGCCACTCCTCAGCAGTGCCAAAGACCTCGATGTCAAGTGCTGACCAAAATCTCTTTACTTAAAGGCACTGTCACACCGTCAAATTTTCCCTTCCAATCACTTCCAATAAAGTTGGTCAAATAATGCCCCGAGATGGTCGACACAACAGCTCCGACACAACAGTTCTGTTATTGTAAACAAAACATTTTTTATGCAAGTGAAATATATTAAGTATTTTCAGTTGGAAGTAAATTTCGTTTTGTAATGATGCATTTCCTTTCCCTGCAAGGCCAGACACTGTGAAAATTGGAAATATAATCGACTTTCGTCGGGCTGTTGGGGCAGTAATTTTGTCGGACTGATGCTTGCTTTTTATTGGTTGCTGCTCAGATTTTGTTGTGTCGGGGCTATAGTGTCGGACTCGTCGGGGCATTTTGAATCCTCCTTTAAGGCCTCGCTCTTTAGTTTTGCAGTGGTTTCGAAAAATACGTATATATTTTTTAATGCAAATTAATACATATTCCAAAAATTCATTCTCACGGTATTAACACTTATATATCATCATTTGTATCTTAATTTTTCTGTTTCAATACACCAAACGGATGTTTAGATTTTTTCCCCTGAAATGTTACATATTTTGTTGCCAAGATATGCCAAAATGAAACAAAATAATTTTTGCTGGCAAGCGGTACATATTTTAAAAACCGCTCTGGCAAAATTGTGTATCGTATGACTGTACACAGTCTCAAACTTTTTCAAAGCATTTGGTTAAAAAATATTCGGGTTATTTGCAGTTGTTGGAAATAAATTAAAGTTCACGGCCTAAAGGGTGTTCAAGTGCGATAAAGTCTTCATTTTATATTTATGTGAAATAGTGTTAGTTTTGTAGACGATACAAACTGCACTCACAAGTCTTGTGAGTGCAGTTTCCTCTTACGAAACAATTTTAACTTGCATACTTTTCTCATAACAGTGCGTCAAAGTCAAAATTGGCATATTCTGCTGCCATGCAAATAGTGACAACCAATTCACTTACTTAAATGAAATAATTCACAGTGAAATAACATGCCACGGGCAACGAATTAACACATTTTTAAAAAAGTTTGGTGAACAATTTTTGTATTTAAAAAAAATAATTGCTGAGTGTTCAACTTTTTTCATGTACTTTTGGGTTCTTTTTTTAATTAAAAATATTATGTTATGATCTTTTAAATTATTTATCGAATAGCTCATGGGATATAATATCACAGTGAATTATTTTATTCAAGAAGGTCAGTTGATTTTCACTATTTGCATGGCAGCAGAAAAAGTAAAATTTGACTTTGTCGCACCGTTATGAGAAAACTATGAAAGCTAAAATTGTTTTGTAAGAAGAAATAGCACTAACAAGTATCGTTTACAAAACTAAAACTATTTCACTACGGTATAAAATTGGATGGAGTTATGCAGAACGGAACCAAACCACAATGTTATTTATTTTGATATAATCATTCCAAGTAGACATCCTGAAAGAGAGAGAGAGAGAGAGAGAGAGAGAGAGAGAGAGAGAGAGAGAGAGAGAGAGAGAGAAAAAAAAAAAA
>PNEQ01004090.1:0-13482 GCA_003012365.1 Medauroidea extradentata
ACCATAGAAAATGTGTGCATGAAAAAATGAAAAAAATTATATTATACCACATATACCATTCGTGCTTTAAAAAAGCATTTGGCATCGTACTTTCAATTATAAATAATAAAATGGAATTTATTTTACCTTAATAAAGATAATAATGATAGATTTAAACAGTTGGGACCTAAAGTTCCACCTGCCTGTGAAAATGACCCATTTGGGAGTTTAGTGTAATTCTTCTGACATAATGTAAACAACACAAACAACTGCTGTAAATATTTTGATCCGTTTGTCAAACCCAGTAGATTTTTTATTCATGATATTTTAAAGTAAAAGTGTTTGTGTGTGTGGTGTATCATTTAGACGATGGCTGGAAGGCCGGCAAACCCTACCAGCCCCCTCTCTCGGAAACATATTTTTTAAATTGTATAATTTTTGTGATCATTGTATGCAATAATTTTTCTAACATCTTGTGTACTTGTAGTATTTTCTTTTTATTTATTTCAAATATGGTTGTAACAGACTGTTTGGCTGACACTAATGAGCAATTAGAAAAAATTTTCATCATAGTCTAAATGATTATTATTAAAACACCATATGTTACCCATTGGCCATGCCCTCAGAACAGCAGAAAGCGAGCAAGAGTGAGCCCTCAGCTGTTGCGGAAGGATGTCGTGAAGTGCTACGTAAGGAAAAGAAAACAACCAGCTGACACTATGACGAATGTTAAACTAACATCAGCAAACAAAGTTGTTCAAATGGGTGTTGGAACTAATTTCATTATCAAAACTTCCAAGCCAAGATTGAAAGGCAATTTTGCTTTTGGTTAGCTCCTGAAGTGGAAGAATTGGGAATAATTTCTTACATAGTCCTAGACACTGAAATTAGTCACTCATCTGAAAGTAGCCAAATTGAAGACTAAATACGACTCCTTTTCTTCTATGTGTTTTGGCTGACTGCCTTATCTGTTTCTTCTGTAGCAAGCTCCAAAAATAACAGCTGCATGAACAAACTTCAAATGACTTATCATCTGACACGGCATCTCCTGATTCTCCACCTGTGTCTTCTCAGGGGGAGGTCTGAGGAACCATTAACTACAATACAAGTTAAGCTTCTATGACAACTCAGCCTGTGAATCATATCCATCATCAGAATACTAGGGGTCTTTGTACAAAATCTATCCAGTTCTCAGAAAAACTTTTAACTTTCAAATCTAATGTTATTTGCCTGATTAAAACCTTGTTTACTTTGGATATTATTAACTCACATTATTTTTGCAAGTGTTACGTTATTTGGTGTAAAGATTGTTACCACACTGCTACTAATCTCAACCGTGGTGGAGGTGTTACCAGTGCTGTAAAGGATAGGGGCCTATTGAATTGCCGATAACAGACATAAATTCACTTAATTCAGTTGTCCGTCTCAATGACGATACATGGTTAGAAATAAGATTAGGCCTATCTGATTTACAGAAAATTCTTTTAGGGAACATTTATATACCCTCAAAGATCTTAATTTCCGACTTCAATAATTTTATGGCAACTCTTGAAACTAAACTAGCAGTATATTAACTTTGTATTATCATTGTGAGTGATTTTAATTGACCTGGTATTGATTGGAATAGTAAACACACCCAAAATATAGCTTTCTACTATAGTAAACTAAAAGAACAAATGTTTATTAATTATAGTGAGCTTTATACGTCTCACATTTGATGCTGCTCAGAAAAACTCTAACTTTAATAGCTACTATAGAAATTTAGCAAAGGAGGTTGTCTATCATTCTATCTTGCTTTAAGAGATAATAATTGAGATACACTCTACAGTAAGGATGATGGGTCTATAATTGAGAATGACGTCCACTGGCCAAAAGGAAAAAGCATAAGTGTCCCATGTTGTTTTTTAAAACTGTAATAAGGTTAATTAAAATTCACTTTCATGCTTTATAGAAAAAAGAGCAAAAGTGGGAAACTGCCGCTAGGCTACTAATTCACTAAAACCATGAGAAATGTGTTGTCTATCTGTGTTGTGTGTTCTCCATCTCCAACCTGTGATACTGATTCTGTAAGTATTTGTGCATCTCTGCCTACATTTTTTAGTAATTATGCAAAAGAGACATAGAATTGAGTAAGTTACAATAATTTTTCACTAAATCACAGACGTGAAAAATGTAAACGTAAAGTAGATAAACGTAAATAGTTACCATCAGTTAATCTGGATTCACAACTAGCTTGTAGCGTACGTTCATACATATGTGTAAAAATAGAAACACAGAGTGTGCATGCTTGCGTTCCCATCCAGCATAGTATGTGTACATACGTAATGATCAACTTTCACTTTCGTACGCACGCACACTAAGAGGAGCATGTGTCGACGTAAAACTCAATTAAGTACTAATTTATATTGGGAAATACTATATCTTGTCGTGAATAGATTTTTTTTTTTTTTTTTTTTTTTTTTCCAAAAAATAAGATTAACTTAATTTACAATCGTCTATTACCAACTTTTTGTTATGATATAAATAATTTCCACACGTGCCTAGATTGAATATTGTTGAGAAGCTGCACAACAGTATTTATACCTTCATTAACTAATTTCTTTAATTAGAGGTTAGCTATAATTAAATTCTTTAAATAACGGAAACAGGCAATTGTAGTTCCTGTGTTCTTCAGAGTATGACTTGAGACAACTTGTGATAGTTTGTGACCTCTGGTTACGACGTAATAGTGTAGAAACACGTAGACAAATGGGTACATCCAGGGGTAAAACTTCTATACAACAATTAAAAGTGGGCCGCGATTAGCAAAAATAGATCTTTATATGCTGCAACAATCATCAACAGATGTAAGCGTACATGGAAAACAAATAAATATAGAGCTCTCTACTAGCACACTTACGGGCACAAATGCCAGCCTACAAAGAAACACTCGTATTATAAAAAAATTTGTACAAATTAGCTACAATAGAGAACATGATGAATAGTCTTAGTCTGATAAATGCATGAACGTAGCGCAATTACAAATTTGCAGCAGCCGCACAACAGAATGGGAAGAAAACGCAGGATACAGTCTAATTCGCCCGAGGTTGACAGTAATGTAGAGGCATGTCTAGCATGAGAGTGTCACTCAGTAACTCACTGAAATTACTGTAATTCTTACTATAAGTCACTTCTTTAGGTAGGGACAGCCCTGCCCTCTCCGAGATGTTACATCCAGCCCAAAGGTCAACAACTGGGTGATACGGAGTATAGTCAAATTCTTAACAGGCCTTCCTGCAGAAACACAGGGCTAGGACATGTATTGATCTTCTCGACGTGGGACGGGAAAGTTCAATCTAGGAAATACCTTGAGTCCCTGGAACAAGTGTATCGCAGCTATGGTACCAGGTTCAGCAGCAGGCAGACGGAAAGTGTGCCGATGTCACACTTTGGCTCACAGGCAGCCCTTCCTGCCAAGGGTAAGGTATCCCCACAGATGTGGTGTTGACTCCATGCAGAACAGTAGGGAACACATATGTTGGGCAAACTACCCCAGAAATGCCAGATGCCCAGCACAGTCTGTCCACGACCTCTCGTTGCTGAATTCCAACAGGACGCGATCACAGCGCTGCGTCGCGGTAGCAAACCCGCCCACACTGTCAGGGTGGGAAACCAAAGAAAAACACAACCAGAAACCAAAGGTGCCAACTAAAGAAAAACTTTACCAGGACAAAACCAGACAACAATCATAGAAACTTAAACAAAAAAATAGTAAATCGGTGGCATAAACGTTGAGGTGGGACGAAAAATAGTAACAGGCAGCCGCACCATTACAAGTTGCTAACTAGATTCTGAGACGTGTGTTATATATCCGGTATGGATACTGTTAACAGTATCACGCCATTTAACTTTCTTCAGCTGTGACTTTTCAGGAGAGCCTTCCCCTACACTGCCTTTCCTTCATTCCCCACCTCAAAGCTATGCAAAGATTATTTTATTGCTTGGTATTTACTCTACATCTTACTGACATGGAACTAGTAGTGTACTTGTACTAACAGTAAATACATTTGTGATCTGTTACTGTAATAATTTACAATAAAGTCTTACAACTTGTCAACATATAAATTTAAAGATGTTGTAAAAATTTGTACTCATTTTAAAAATTAATTGAAGGTGCTACTTCATACATATTTCCAATAATATTAAGAGTCTGTCACATTTTCTTTAAGATACTGTTCAGTGTGTGACACTAGAAAGACTGCAAGTTGCATGTGAATTCATAATGTCTGTATCCTGTTTTATAGCTGTGTATTTGTTCTTGTATGTTTTAAATTAAAGTTGATTTTTTTTTTTTGCAGTGTAATACGTTTAATTCAACAGTATTTGAAAGAATCCAATCTTATGAAAACTCTGCAGACATTACAGGTAATGTAGTGCTTCGTAACACACTTGAAAAGTATGTTACCATTTGCCATTAGGGAGTTTTTTGAATTTACCTGTCCATTATTACACTCTAATGTACTAGACTGTTCAAGTTAATTGTGTTCCACGCTTTCTAGAAAAATGCCTTTAGAAGTAAAATTTTATAGTCTTAGACATTCACAATTTAACTGGATGCAAGTGTTTGAGAGGGCGTGGTACATAATTCAACGCTACCCAACTTGCAAAAATTAAACAATAGCAATCCTAGACAATAGTTTTAGCCAACGTTTTAAACAAAATTGTTTCCAGTGTAACGAACTTCTGAGGCACAATCTCTGACGCTGGAACCTTTTGCATTTAAATGCGGCGCAAGAGATCACGCGTAACGAATTAGTAATTTTGGATAAATATTTACTCATAAAGTTGACAAATACCATTATCTAGGTTTTTCATTGAGTATTTTATCCATACTGCCTTCGAAAAAAGCTTAGAAATCAATCAATGTTTTCAATGTTTATTTATCTACCACGCACTCTTAAAGCGAGATTTACAATGATCCGTCGCTTCCACCTGTCATCCTTCTGTCTGCCAATTTTTGTGGTTGTGTCATCCATTTGTTGTTATTTCTTTTAATTTGCCAAACAGAAAACTTCTGTGGGATATAAAAAATTCCCTTAAACAGATTATTTATTTTTATAGATTTTTAATCCTTCTATAGACAGGTGTTAATAATTGCAACCACTGTTCTTCACCACAAAAAAAATTTTATGATCATAATTATTTACTAATTTAATTACTTGTGTTGTAATGTAAGCATTATGTAAAAATAATATTGTTTGGAGTTTTAATTTTTTCTGATTGCCAAAATAATCTCAATCATATTTTAAAAATGAATTTACAGCACTGTCTAACAAAAATGAAAATCTATCACAGCCTTCTTATTAAAATAAAAACATTAAAATGATTTTCGCCATCTATAGAAGGCTGTAATTTCACCCGTTCGTCCGTAAAAAGTTAGAGCTAGGTAAGCTTTTGACGGACGGATAGAATTATTCCAGATTCCTAATTGACTGGAAGTCACACGATTGATGGAAGTATGTCGTACGGACAGACACGACAGATCGTTGTAAATCCCTCTTAACACTATACACTTTATTCCCCTCTATCAACTCAGGATTTGAGTTCTACAAAATGCACAAAAGGCGATATTTTTTTTCTCACATGTCTTGTATTCTAGTTGCTTTTTTAAAAATGTTAATTCACATGGAAAAATAAGGTTTTCAGAAAGTTACACCTATTATTTACCTGTACTTGTAAATTTCTAACCAATATTTGTTAATTATTTGCATACATGAGTTTGCTTGGATGCGTAAACTTTTAAAATTACATTTAAAAGTTGGTTGCATTTTTTTTTTTTGCAGGGAAAGGTTATGTTCTGTCTTCTTAATGTTTTATGTCAGGTTTAATATTTCTTTGCGTCACACATCACATGTTAAGTGTACATGCACTATAAAAATTTCAGATTGATGTAACTTATATGGTAAATCGTTTTGATTATAGGTACTGTACCACACTCTGGGCACGAGAGACAAAAGGGTTCGAGTTACCCGAAAGGGTAAACACGACGAAATAACCAAACTAGATAATACAGGGTGGAAACGATGTATTATCAATTTTCACTCATTACATACAATGACATCGGGAAGGGTGTACAATAGTTAACATAAGGTTACACATTTAATTGCCCACAACATGGCCTGAAGGGCCCATACAAATCAATAGCGCAATTAGATTCGGGCCCCCTCGACACGCCGCCGGTACGTCATAATGGACTAATCAAACCTAAAGAATCTACTAAATAACGTAGGATAAACACGTGGCAGCTTAAAAAATTACATATGAGCATCTTATATTTGCCGTTAGCAGAAAACTGACGTTATGTTATATAAAATCTGAGTATAACATTTGTACATTTGTGCAGTTACAGCCTAAGAAAATTAAAGAAATTTTTATTTTGTTGTTTGCATGATTTCAGTCGTATACTTAAGTCAAAAACAGTTAACTTAATTGTACGTTTGATAGTAATGAGGAACATTAACTCTTAATAATATAGAATAGAAATTATACCACAAAATAACTGGAATAAAAAATATAATACATGTTTTAATATTGAATTTGTTGATGTCATAAAATAAGGAAAGTTTCATCGCTACACTTCTCTAAACATATGAAATGTACATACACACACACACAAGGAGTTATAATGTGCTACAGACAACGAGATTGCTGTGCCGGTTCCCGCAGCATAAGGTACATAAGAATGAAATTTAATCCAGAGCTAACTACTGGGTCGCTTCCGCCATTTGCCGGCTACGTTGCGGGCCCGATGGAAGCAGCCAGGACGACCCACTACAATACTGAATACATCGCCACACAATCCACTTATCATAACATTCCCTGAAACACATTAAATCAGTCATTGGGACAGTGCTTAAGACGGCTCACATGGGCTTTTTGGAACACCCTTCCGGAGTTCGGATCGGCAAGCAAAACCGTATTGGGGCCCAGCAGGCGGATTATCCTGAAAGGACCAGCAAAGCAAAGTAACAGCTTACTGCTTAGATCTCGGGACTCTATTTGGCAGGGTAAAGGATTTGCAATACACTAACTGGCCAACCTGAAAATTGGCCGGAACGCGCTGAGAATTCACAGGTGCCTGAAGCAGCCGGCGCACCTCCGTAAGATATCCTAACGCCTCATGGTCTAACAGTTCTCGTTGAGCATCTGACAAGGACATCAGGAGAGAAGGGACACCCCACACATTTAACAAGGGGTGGATCACGTCATATCCCAACAAAATACGGGCAGGAGAGAACTTAGTTGACCTGTGGACCAAAGAATTAAACCCAAGATTTATTAGATCTAGATCCTCGTCCTAGTCCTTCTGATGAGCATGATAAAGAGAAGCCGGGGAGGCTTTCAAATTCCTATTAAAGTGCTCCACCTAGTTTCTGCAGGGGTAATAGGGACTAGAGGTAACATGATTCAGGACCCAACGAAAGCACATGTCCTTGAAGATGGAAGAGGTGAAATATGGCACATTATCCATAACCAACGTAACAGCAGGCCAAAAGAGGACCTCACGCGCTCGGTTAGGGCATGCACAATAGTGGGATTTTTTACACTGCGGAGCACAATCAATATAACAAACTTACTGAAACATTTCAATATGATTAAGACATACATATTGCCCTTACCGGATTGGACCAGTGGCCTGAAAACGTCACAATGGAGCGATTCCCAACAGAATTCAGCCTGACCGGCCGAATAAAGGCCCACTTTACTAGTCTGGGCTGCCTTAGCCCGGTGACACAAGTCACACTTCTGCATGAAGTCTTGCACATCACGGTACATTCCTAGCCAATAAAAAGGATGGCCCACCTTACTTAGGGTACTAGCACAATCGAGATGGTCTCCAAAAGTTGAAGCATGGTAATATGTCAACAACTCATTTCGACACACCTGCGGAACCAACAAACGACACACACGCCCACGACGTCCAACATAATGGAGCAAACGGTCGGAAACAACATAAGGAAGAACCTCCCCTTGATCCAGCCTTCGCAGAATATCAAAACACTCTCCATCACTTTCCTGAGCCATTTGCAGCCGATTATTGGAGGAGGAATGGGTAGTAAATGCTGAACATAACCCGGAAAGGTCCTCAGGATCGCAGTCCTCTGGACTGAACATCCCCGATAGCGTCCCCGCCACCACATTGTTCGCCCTGATACATGCTTGACGACGAAGCAGAACTTAGCCTAAACGCCCATCCACTAAGCTTCCCGAAATTGTTAAAGTGGCAGAGCAACCAGGAAACTGCCTGATTATCAGTACACAGATGAAATTCAACATCCAGCCATTGACCGAGAATGGCACCTAGAGCGATATTCGAGGCATCAACATTTAACACAAGTTGAAAGTCGAAATCTGGGAGATTCAAGGTCGGGGCAGCTGCCAATGCTTACTTTAATGCCTTAAGACTCCGTTCCTTGGCCCAAACAAAGGGCCTACCTTTACGCTTAAAGAGGTTAAGGGGGGGGGTGGCCATTTTGGCAAAGGAGGGGATTAATCTGGCATAATACCCCATCAGACTTATGAAACGGGAGACTCCTCTTACAGTTTTCGGGCAAAGAAAGTAGACAGTAGGAATAACGGACAGGGATCCATAACCAACCGGCCTTCGGACACGATTTATCCTAAAAATTTAACAAAGGGGGCGGCCCAGGTGACCTTAGCGGGATTAACCGTTAAACCGGTCTGACGCAACCGGCCCTAGTGCTTCACAGATATGCAGCAAATGCTCGTCAAACGAGTTGCTATATACAATAATATTACCTATGTAATTATACACAAACCGATACTTCAAATCAGACAGCACGTGATCCAGGACACGAGACAAAGCCTGCTTGCTGAAACTAGTCCCTATCGGAATCCTATTGAACTCGAACTGAGCCCACTGGGTACAGAAGGCAGTATATTTTTGACTGTCGTGATACAGTAAGCACTGATGGAAGCTCGAGTTCAAGTCGGTGATGGAAAAAACTTAGCTTTGCCCAAATTCTGCAATGCAGTATCAACTATGGGAGCGGAAAAGGATCAAGATGGATTTTACAATTCACTGCACTCATATCCGCGACTAGGTGATAACTGCTACCTCCGCCTTTTTTCACCAACTAGAGTCTAATTTATAAAATATTGCTAAACTGTTACATTCAACTTGAGCCGAACACCGAATTAAGTGACTGTAAACATTATATACGTGTGGACATATTTTTCTTGCTTTAAACTAACCAAAAATAAAACTATTTACAAAAATCAGATTTTTATTACAATTTGACAATATCTTGGCATAATTAAAATTGTTTATCCAGTAGTGAAAGAGTTAAAAGAGTTTGTAATTACCCCAGCCACGTCAACTTTGCTGTGACTATAATTAAGACCAAGGCAAAGTCACTGTTAGTGGCAGTGATGTAGCTACTTATCCTGCTTCCTAGTTAACTCAACTAGCAGACTAGTCTGTCTATCACTTGATGACTGAACTACTTGTGTGATGTAAAAAGAGGTTTTACAGTTAAAGTAAATCTGCTTTGAGTAATAAAAATGAGCAAAGCCGCAAGCACATTGTTATTTGGAACTTAAGAAGGTCAAATTTGGCACACAAGAATGGATTAGTGGAATTGTGCAATAATGGCTGAACCAGAATTTAAACATCACTTTTTTGTTTGTCTTGAGAGAAAGGGTCCATTGTAGATTAGTTAACTAACTATTTGTAGGCAAAATCCTACATTGTTACTGTGTTTGTGTGAGTTATGAATAACTCTCTTTTTTATTGGCAAATGGGCTGTTTTCAGATTATCTGCATTTTCCGAAAGTCTGTGGGTTGCAGAACATTAATTAACACAAATAATATGGTGTTAATTGTATTTCGCCAGGAAAACTGGTTGTACTCTGAAATAATGAAAATTGACAGCTAATTGAATACTATCTAGTTTCTTGTTTTTATGCTGGTGACTTTTACTACATTTACACTAGCATGGATCTAGTGTACTTTCTTTGATTGACACTGTAAATAGATGTTTGCAACATAATTTCTTTACTAAAATCACACACATGTGTAAAATATAAAATGAATCTGGTATAAACTGTACATTTTTAACAAGCTGTTAGTACTAGGGTGTAACTTACGGTACCTGTTTCCATGCCACTAAGCAGCCACGGTGGTGTGGCTGGAGCGCTCATCTTGCACCCTTTCAGTCTGGGTGTGATTCCCAGCGGGTTTACATTTGAAAAAAAGGTGCCAGCGTAACCATTGGAAGTTTCTTTTTCTCTTGGGGCACTCCATATTCACTACACCACACCCTAATTGGATTAAAGATTTAAGACGTTAAACAACATTCAAATTATTTCTCAAATTAACCACGCCGAAAATATTGTAATTTTTATACTCATCAGTGATCTGAATAAGAATTTTGCACGTTCCCCAACCATCACCCACAGCCCATGCATTATACTACGCAGTGAATTAAGTAAATAATGCCAATATTCCGCATGCTCGACACCTGAGAGGTGTTACTGATGTGAATAATTTCACCCCGAGAGCCTGACGTCTGTAGATGGATGTACAAACTGCATTATTACTGTACACATTCCTTTTCACTTAACGAGGGCCCCATAGTTACGGTATTATGTTTTCTCTGTAAAACTTGGTTTTATGGTTCAAAGGGCACCGATGAAAACTCGTGTATTTTATTTGATAAAGAATTAAATGTTCAGTGTAATTTTGGGTCACGTATGAGTTTTCTCGACTACTAAAATAAGTATATACACATGCACTTGCACACACACACAGATGCACAGATTTTGTTTTGTCACTGCTGAGCTTGTACAGGACTTATTCTGGAGTAAATTTAAGAGTAAGAAATTTAATGTGGCCTTATTTTAAGTGGCAAAGCAAAATTATCAGAGGCAATTTACTAATATGCGGGTGCAATGCAAAATTCGCACCTGCGTTGCGTCTAGTTGTGCTGCATTGGAAGTAAATACTCGCACACAGCAATAGAAGACCCATTTTACTTGCTGTGCACTTGCACTGTGTCAGTGCAAATTGCAGGTAGTGATATTTAATTGTGGCCCTGGGTACTGAATTTCACAACTTATGGCCCTCATTGCCAGGTGAAAACCTGTTCATCTTGCTAGGAGAGGTGACTGACCGTCTGAAATCAGGCCACTTCCTAAAAGTAGTCAGCGAGCCTGACACCAAGGCGAGGGCTCCTTACTAAATAACCAGATCCCCACCTTCCCACAGCAGAGTCAATGACATTTCAAAGCTCTAACTGAGACTAAATAATATTTCAAAAATTTATGATGTGATATTTATTTTTAAATGTTTTTTTTATGTCAGTGTATTTTGTAAAAGAAAAGATTTATAAATTTGGAGTCAATACAGTCTAAGGTGCAACAACACATAGTAGCCTATCTTAATATTACACTTATTTCAAAATATGTAACTTTTTTCACATGACTTAAGCACTTTCACTATGAATGTCAAATTAACATCTTGCAGCTACAAGTCTCACTCTGTCTTACGTAGTGAGGATATGAAGTAAAAGGATGTCTCAGTGGTACCAAATAGTGTAATCTTGCAGGAAGTTTCCCTTACTGTAGTTTTATCAGGTAAAGTTTAATAAATTGTAGGTTAATCAAGTAGGAGAATTACACCTGCCAAAATTGTGAACCATACAGATAGAGGAAAACTGATTAGCAATATTTTATTGGAGCATTTAATGCATTACCTCCAACTAAACATACAATAAGGTATTTATGGTAATAGTTGTTCCTTACCTTGTATATAGAAATTCTCAAATCATTTTTTTTATTTTCTACCTGGGTGTATTTTGTCAGAGGTACTAAATAAGTAAATAGTGTATGAGGAGGGTACCTAGGCCTGTAGCCTGTAGGCATCTGCATATCCTAATGGATGACATGAAATGAAACCCTACAATGGAGAAGTGATGGAATGAGATATTATATTTAAAAAAAAAATTGTTACTGTTGTTATATTTCAGACTTGTCTATCGTATTTCAAGATACATATTGTATTTTACGTCTAGGTTATTGCAGTTTGTATGTGGTATGTTTCCAGGAAGAGACGGGTGTGTCACTCAACACAGTGGACAGTGTAGAGGGTTTTGTATCAGACATCAACAATGGACACTGGGACACTGTCCTGAAGGCCATTCAATCCTTGAAACTGCCAGACAAAAAACTTATTGACCTGTATGAGCAGGTAATTTGTGTATTCAATTTCTACTTTTTTTAAATTCTAAAATTGCCTGTAAGAATAGTTACTTAGTTATTCCCGGTTTATATTTTTAATATGTACCATTTCTCATTTGACCTGCTTGAAAAGAAATCTGCATTTCGTTTTTAATGTTTATACAAATTATGTATTTTTTCATTTCATGTGAGTGATTGGTACAGAACTTAAAAAGTTTTGTAGTTTACTTGACTAACATATATTATGTAATTAGTTATGTGTGTTTGCAACCAGTCATCTAACCAAGTTATCACTGACATTGGTTACACACCTCAATACTAAGTTTTTTATTTATTTTTCTCAAAAGTTCACCCTCTCTCATTAAGAATGATCTGCCCGAAAACTGGCATTCCAAAACTTTTTTTTCTATAAGGTAGTCCAAAATTTACGAGCTGCATTGTAGTAGTTTGACAAAATCTATCATTATTTGTTAAGAGAAGTCTCTACGAAAAGGTTTGTAAAAATCAATATTTGTGTGTATACACTGTGTCTAAAAAATCTGTTTTAGGAACACGCCAAGTTTTCTTTCCAGGAAAGGTAAATAAATTATTATCTGTAGATGCCACTTTTTACTTTAGTCCTATTGTATTTCATAAGAGAGAAAAACAAGTGCTAATGGCTCGTAGGGTTTTTTAGGGCATTGGTGTTCAGTCTCCTGAAGACAAAGCAGAAAAATTTATCCTGGCATCTATAGTTCAATGATTTAGCTTTTTATGTATGTAATAATAATATGCTGTTACGTACGTTTGGTCACAGGCTGTATGTAAGGTACACTCTTACTCATTCACCACTTGCCTCAGATTCAGATCTTTATTCATTCACACAGCATCTGTTAATGCTATTGAACATGTCAACATAATAAATAAGTGCAAAACAAAAGTCATAGAAATGTTTAGGTTACACATACTAAATATTACTACATACAATTATTTTGACAAATGACATAATAAAACATAGTTAATAACATCCAAATGTTAAAATCATAACACTGTAAGGGTACACTATGCATAAAATGACTTTCGTATCATATATTACTTAATTGTGAATACACAATTTACATTGTCATATGTTCTGAAACACTATAAAAGGAACCATTTAAAAGAAAATTAAATAACTGTTTTTTTATGTTTTATTTCAGTCAATTTTTTTTATATCATTGGGAACCTTATCACAGGGGTGCCCACAGGGGTGTTTATGATGCAAGTTGCACCATTGAAATTTCA
>PNEQ01004090.1:14482-30798 GCA_003012365.1 Medauroidea extradentata
TGGCTTGCTCGAATGAAATAATTTACACTGAAATTAGATGTAATGGGCACTGTGCTAAAAGATTTAAAAACACTCAACAAAGTCATTTTGTCTTTTTTAAAAATTGCCATAAATGAGGTAAATTTTCGTCATTTTAGAATTTTTTTAAATAGTACAAAGGAATTCCATTCTGTGTTTTTAAATCTTTTAGCACAGTGCCCATTATATCTAATTTCAGTGTAAATTATTTCATTCGAGCAAGCCACTTGGTTTTCGTTGTATCTATGTTCCTGTAACTTGCAAATTGTGTCTTTGACATGTCGCTATGGGAAAACTATGAGAGCTAAAAAATTTCTACAAGTGTAAAATGTAGTCACAAGTAAAGTCTATAAAACTAACACTATGCCAAGCAAATATAAAATTATGAATTTTTACCACTTGAACACCCTTAAATGTGGCCAGGTACATAGCGTAGTCATTGCCTCATTGGTAATGCTAATAACATCTGAACAGTAAAGTAATGATACTATTTTGTAATAATAGTTTGCCATAGCCACAGTTCTGTCATAATTAAATTTTGTATAAGTTTACTATACTTTTTTGAAGAATGGCTGTAAAATTAGTGTTTTATTTTGACTTCATGTAAGTACATTTAAACATATCTGGTTGTGGTGATACTTATTACAATTACATCAATTGTATTCTGCTGTACAGAAAATCTTTTGGCTCGTTCATACTTTGACCCACGTGAGGCGTACCCTGATGGCAGTACGAAGGAGAAGCGACGAGCAGCTATTGCTCAAGCATTGTCTGGTGAAGTGTCTGTTGTACCATCGTCTCGTCTACTGGCCCTGCTGGGACAGTCTCTGAAATGGCAGCAACATCAGGGGCTGCTCCCACCAGGTATGCAGTTATACTTGACCCTCAGGAACTCTAAATGGTATACTCAAACTCTGTTGTTTGCTTTGGAAAATTCACCTCTGTAAAATTTTTTAGTAAATTATATTTTAATAACTTTGCGGAGGAAGGAGAGTTTTCTTATGTGAAAGCTTTAGTACATACGTACAGTGTATCCAAATTTATTATACAGTAGAATTTCAATCTAACGACATCAGATCTAATGAAACAGCGATCTGACATCATTCTCGGTGACCATCAAAAAATTAAAATTTGATTTAAAAAATCTAGGCCAGGGCAAAATGTAAGTGGGACGTAATTAAAATTTATTTTAAGAAATGCTTGTTGGCATGCAAAAATAACATTGAGTTGTTACCATCACTAGGTTGGCAGCAGCTGTAAAATAAAAACAAAATTAGGAAGAAACTTTAAAACCTTCGGTTGGAAGATGCATACAAGCACACCTGGCGAGTGGGGCTGCATGCCAGATTAGTTAGGAAGTGTGCTGGATGTGTTAGGAAGTGACATATGTGATGAGTCTGCTGCACACGCTGCATCCTTCTTGGTGCTGCTCCATAACAAAAAATAAAATATTCCCACAGAAAATGTGAATAAAATTGTGATACAAATTGATTGAAATACGTTTGCAAAATCACTAAGCAAAAAAAAAAAAAAAATAAACTGATAAAAATACACTGCCAAGTCTACAGAAATAAAATGATGTCAAGAAAATTACGAATAAATGAAGCCTGAAATATATTCATAAAATAATGCTGAAACACTGAGATAAAAACTGATTGAAATTTGTTTGTGGGACCACAAAGATAAGATAATACAAGAAAATAACATTTTAAAACATTAAATACTCTTGTGAGGAATAAAATAAGGCTAAAGAAATCATGATAAAATTATGCAAAAAATATAGCAATTAAAATTGATTAAAATTGTCTGTGAGACCACTTAGATAAACTAAAGCAAGGAAGATAAATAAAAGCTGATTAAAAATACGCTTGTTATTCCACATAGGTAGAAAGTAGCACCAAAATATTGTGGTAAAATTATGCAAGGAATATTGCATTATGAATAGGGACAAGATTTTATGGTGTTATTTTTTGGTAAATTTTGTTTTTAAAATAAGACATTTCTGTGTTATTATTTTTGTGCTGCATGTACTTTCCAAGATCCTTTAAATTAAATATGCTATGCTTATCTTTGCTACAATAAATATAATGTAAATGTTAAGCATATTCAAAAGTCATAAAACAGAAAAGAAACTACACCATACAACAATTGCTGTTGAAATTAGGTTCTATCTATGCTCAAAAAAAAGGGGGAGGGGAGAAGAAAAACCTGGTGTCTGTTAGCCGTTTTTGCGCAGCGCAGTGTCACTGCATGTAATGTCTACTGATGCGTCACTTCCGGAAGGAGTAGGGGGTGATGGTTGTGTTATCGTGACTGGGAGGGGAGGCAGTTATATTTAGAATGTCCAGCCCAGGTGCACATGTTTTTCCGTGAATGCAGGTGAAATATGCGAAGGAAACTACTGTAATAATAATAATAATAATTTAGAAGCAGACCGAAAGATTTGTGTCAACCAAAGTAATGGGCGTCTTTGGCGGAAAAATATATAAAAACTTATGGTTGCAGAATCGTCCCGCAAAGCTTTTAGGTGATGTAAGCATGGGAAGTATCTTGAACTGGAAGATGAATTGACATTGTGCAAGAGAGAGAGAGAGAGAGAGTCTGTCGAAACCAGGGCTGGTTGGCTAGCTAGTACAAGGGAAGGAGGGAAGCCACGCCTCTTCTGCCTCCTCCCTCCCCCTGCCTAGAGCGGTCTAGGCCCGGGCACTTGCGAGGCTATCTCTGGTGGGCGCTAGCTAGCCGGCTGCCGCCACTGCCACCCACACACGACCAGTTCACATCGTACCTACGCGCTACGACCCAGTGTCAGTGTCGAGTAAACGCGCAGACGCGACTCGTTTTCTACGTTTCATTCGTAAGTGGCGAGTACTTCTTAGATGTGACGTGACCGTCCGTGCCCGTGTTTATTTACATTTTCTGTTCAAATTTACTTTTGGAAAAATGTGAAAGTTTGCGACGTATTTTTTTTTGGGTTAGTACTGTTAAATACTCATTGTTGCAGTACTTTGTGGAGTCAGTGCCGCCGAAAATATCTATTAGCGAACGTGAAAAACATTTTTCCAGTGGTGGGAGGTTATACTTTGCCATTTTTGCAACAATGCGAAGCCAGTGACGTGAGACATTCTTCAAGCAAAGGCCCGTGAAATTGCTCGTGAAAAATAAATGTCGTTGGTCCTGACGTCAGCTAAGCAGACGGAGAGTGGGTGGGTAGCTAGTGTAGGGTAGGTCTGGCAGTGGTGGCAACTTCAGCTTGTATGAGCTGCCACTGACGCCACAGTGTCTGCATTCCAACCACTCTTAAGATTCCAACAGTCCCCCCTTCTCACTCTTGACTTGCTTCCCATCCTCTTGTTTACCACTACTGTTCTGCATCTTTTCCTCCCTTCACCACTTTTCACCTACCCCTCCCCCAGAATTTTTCAGCTTTCCTGCCGGCTGCCTCTTCCCGCACGGCCCGAGCTTCTGCATACAGCATTCACCGTATCACATAAGGCCATGCAATTTTATTTTACGATTTAAGGAGTTCAAAATTATCATTCACACTCTATGCGATGGCACATTATATGCAGAAAACTACTGTAAACTACAGAAAATAATGTAGATTAAGATGCAGAGACAAAATTCGCTATATTTCGCATATTCAACTTGAAATCGTTTTATTTCACATTTTTGACACCGATTTCTGTGTCATTTTGTTTTATCACAATTCACCATATAGTCGTATCCCTAGTTTAGAAGTGATAAAAAATATTTAGCGAGGGCACATGAAATACATATGTTACTTGCAAGTCCATGGTGAGTCAGCCATGTGTGCACTGCGCTCATTACTGCTCGCTAAAAATACATGGCACTTGAGCTTTATCCTTTAAGTTACTACAGTAGAACCCCTTTTTCACACAATTCAAGGAATCCTGCAAAAATGGTGTAAAAAGCAGGAAAGTGTAAAAAGTGGGAAATGCAGACAAATGCTTTTAATATTACTAAGTTGTATTAATTTAGTATTTATATAGCTATTAAAAATGTAAACAAACAATTTTCACAAAAAATGAACTCCCAAACATGTAAAGCCACACCCAAGAGTTATATTTTGTTTTAAAAAATTCAAAGTAAAAAAAAAAAATACAGTAAGTGGTAAATATTGACTAAGCACTGATCAATAAATAAGGTTATGTCTATGTTTAAAGTAGTTGAACAAACAATTAGAGGGACAAAAATTTTCAATTTTGAGTTTGCAAACTATGACTTGTGCTGTTTCCAATGATAAAACATAGTTAATTGGTACATTTGTTCTCTTGCACCCACACATCGTTCATTATAATAATTCCTCAGTCTCGGTTGTAATTTGACACGCTAACGCAATTTCATTTTTCTGCAAACGGCCCGTACGTCGCAGAACTCTCTTCAATAATTTAACTATTTTTACGGTATATTTTTTGTTGTAATTGGCATAACCATGTGTCCCGGTACAATGTTTTTCATCAACTGTAAATGCTAGTCTTTTAGCTCTGTAGACATTTTAGTGCTTGCCATTACAGAGTCCACCCGCTTTGAATAAATTGGAAAATTATTTTGCCACTTCGTGTTAATAATACTCTTAACATCACAAAATTACAACCAGAACATTAACTTCACGTTACCCGAGTTAGTAAACAAAGCAACCTTAGATGCGTGTATACCAACCGATAAATGCAATTGTGTGTGCTAGTGTGCGTGCCGCACTGTCATGTGAACTAGAGTAACTTCATGTAAGTTGCAACCAGCCAGTTGTGCTATCACGTGAATGAGAGCGTCTCAATGCAACTTCGTACAAGTTGCGACCTGCCAGTGGCGCTGTCACGTGAACGAGAGCATCTCAGTGCAACTTCATACAAGTTGCGACCAGTCATTGGTCCGGTCATGTGAATGAGTAACCACATGTCCACAAAATTGCGTAGAATGGCCTAGATCCAAATTGTAAAGGTGTACGCGAGCAGAACAGTTGATCATCTTGCAGTTAACATTGAAGTTTGCCGTAATTTTATACATGTATCTGTGCTTGTCGTTCGTGTTCAGAAGGTAAACAAACTTAAAGAAAAAGTGTAAATAGCGGGAAATAGAAATACAGTATTGAGTGTTGTAAACAACGGGAATGTTGTACATAGAAACAAGTGGAGATAAAACAGGACCGACAGTAATTAGTGTAATTAGCGGAAAATGTAAAAAACAGTATCACAAAAATGGAGTTCTACTGTATAATGAATGTCTCTATGTCAAATAATTACACATTCTTGTACAACATCCTGTAAACACAAAGTAAATCACTACACTGTTGGTAATGAAGTTGGTACAGCACTGCACAGTACAGTAGTGCATTCTGATGGAGGCATGAAACACTCTTTCCATGTTGTTCCCGTACTGTCGCCACAGCACTGTGTACCTAGATTCTTGTTCAGCCACCAAGTCATGCAGGGATGAAGTACAGAGAATCTATGCATGTGCTCCTTGGGAGAGACTAGGTACCTTGATGCTCGTTCAGCCGCCAGGTCATGTAGGTACGAAAAACTGAGAATTTTTAGGCAACTATACATGCTCGCCGTGCTCTAGTTATTCATTGAGCACGATAAGTAGTTATATATACAACTTATTGGGCATCATCTCGTTCTTCAGATTTATAAATTTTGGTTGTATCCGTACATAATTATAATTATTTAAAGTCAGTAACTGATGTATGATAACTTTAGAAAGAACATACTTAAAAAATATTTTTAAAACATTTTTTTCATGTTGGGGTGGGGGGTCAAAATTAATTACCTTAGATTTAACATCAGCAATATACTAACATGATATTTATCGGGCACCTTTGTGATGGCATTACATCAGGGTTTTATTGTAGGTTTCTTTTCCGTGTTATGATATTTCAATGAGAACTATAACTTTTGGCCATAAACCAACATGTCAAAAGAAAAAAATTGTACAGTACTAGGCAGTATGTACATTGAATGAGATAAGTGTGCCAAGGTAGAATGATTAGATAGTGTATTGAAGACTTGAGTGGAAACTATAACTTTTTTTTTGTAACTTGCTTTGATAGAGATTTGTACAGGAAATCAAATATTTGATGATTGATGTTCTTGTTTCTGTTCGTTGAGAATGTTTTTATTATTAGTCGGGATAAATTGTATTTAGTAAAAAAACATTTTTTGTATTATTATTATTTATGTCTTAGGTACCACTATTGACTTGTTTCGTGGGAAAGCAGCAATCAGAGACCAAGAAGAAGAAAAGTACCCTACTCAGTTGTCAAAACAGATCAAGTTTGGTCAAAAGTCTCATGTGGAATGTGCACGTTTCTCTCCTGATGGTCAGTATCTGGTCACTGGAAGTGTAGATGGTTTCATTGAGGTGTGGAATTTCACCACTGGCAAAATACGTAAAGATCTAAAATACCAAGCTCAGGTAACTGCAATTCTAATGTGTTTTTATAATATTGCATTTTTATAAATTTCAGTTGTAAGGAAATGTGTAAGATTCATTTTCTTAATGTTTAGCCAAAAAATATGTGTGCACGACAGTTTCATTTGCTGAATTTATATTTTTTATGTTAAAACTAAGAAAGTTATGAAAACATTTACAAATGGTGTTCTGAGATTCCATTGGTGATGGTTGAATATTTAATATAACCCGGTAATTTAGCTCACTTTCTGATGATAAATGCTTATTTACTAGGAATACGCCCACAGTAACTTAGAAGTTCTCTCTACTTTTGATTCTTACACTTACTGTACAAAGAATCCACAGTCAGCTGACAAAATTGTGCCCTGGAACTTAATGTAGTAGCTGACAAGGCAGCTGATGTTAATTAGGCCAGTGACATTCATATTCCCCAAAAATGCTCTTTTTCTTGGTTCTGGGAGTCACCCTTAACAGTATGCAGAAATCGTACTTTATATTTAATGAGATGTAATTTATGATTTTTACCTTTAAAAAAAAGTCATCAAATTACTTTTGTAGGCAATTTTTCAAAGTCAAGAATGCAATGGTTTGTAATCAGGCAATCCGTGTTTAATTACCAGTAGTGCTGACTTCAATTTTTGCACGTGAGAATTGTGCCAGACAATTCTGTGGGCTGGTGGGTTTTCTAGGGAATCTCTGATTTTCCTTACCAGCAGTGCTATATTTTTACATCTTTCACCCTACATGGTTCTCAAAACTTCGCTGAAAAAGCCACCCAAATCTCTTTACTCAATTTTCTTACTATATTAATAATTTTGTGAGTACTGTTTGCTAGTCACACAGGAACTTATAGCGGAACCAGAAAAAAATATGTTCATACATTTATTGGCTTCAACCATGCTACGCACTAATATCGTGGTCTAAGTTATAGTCTTACTATTTTGAAAAAAATAACATTTCCACGCAAATTTTCTTACAATTTTTGCAGTAATGTACGTAGGCCTAGTTCAACTTTACATTTTGAAATATGACTGTATGGGTACAGTACTCCGTTGCACATTATTTGTTGAAAAAACCTGTATAACAGTGATAATGCCAGCCACAAACACAATAGAACAGTTAAATGTGTGGAAAAATACTGATGTACTGGATGCAAAAGAATTGACAGATATTTTTTTTTCTGAACCAAGGAAATCCAAATTGCATATTCAGTCAAACTACAACAAAACACCAACAGAACAGACAGATATAAACAAAAGCAAACACTCAATGTTAAATTAATATTTGAAAATCGACAGGGATGACAGTTTACAACCAACAAAGAACTACAGTGAAATCTCATTACAAAGTACATGAAGGGAACTTGAAATTTTACACTTAATACTGAAAATACTTTAAACTGAACAGTTATTTAATGGAAAACTTTCTGTAGAGGTTCCAGCAAATGTACTTTATAATGAAAAGTACTTTAAACTGAAGTACTTTATACTGAGATTTCACTGTATAAGACAACAAACAACCTATGTTATAAAAATAAAAAACAAGAAAACGAGCTAAGACTAGCTGTAGTCAGAATAAATAACTTACATGTACAGTATATATAGACATGTACACAAACACACAAACATGTGATGAGAGTAAGTCTGGAAAAGTAAATTCCAGTTTATTGGGTAAGATGTATGAATCAGTTATTCTAATATGCTATTTATTTTATGTGAGTTTTAATATTTCAAATGTGCTGAAAATATGTTAAAATTCAAAAATGTCTCAAGTGTGTTCAACTATAAGTAAGAAAAATCAGTTGAGGGGTTAAAGTTAACTGAGTAGGGTCTTAATACAAAGAGAATTAGAAGACAAAAATGAGAGGGTGTTTTTTTTTTTTTTTTTTTTTTTTCACCTAAGGCTCAAAATTACTGTGCACCAGTCCTAATAATTTGCATTAATGTATACAGTAACAAATATTCATAACAATAGTAAGCAAAGTTATTTCCCTTATAAACCTGTGTTATGAATATTATCATTGCCCATTTTGAGAATATAAAATGGGAACCTAACCACACCAGTAAAAAGTATCACTGTATGTTGCAAAGAAAAAGGAGTGCTCTGGTGAACAAATACTCTATTCCTGTTGGCCGTACTGATTCAAAGTTTTGGAAGAGTTGGGAGTTGACCAGCTTTGGTCAGTGAATTTTGCACGTACCGTATTCGTATCTGCATGAGTAACTTTGCAAATGCAACTTTGAAGGTCTTAAGTTTATGTTTTTGTGATTTCTATCTGCTTGCAAGTTATTTATAGACAGGGCTTTAAACGTATATAAGAAATTTTCAATGTGTGAAGGACAACTTCATGATGATGGAGGAAGCAGTGCTCTGCATGACATTCAGCCGTGACTCTGAGATGCTGGCATCTGGGTCACAAGATGGCAAGGTAAAGGTTTGGAAGTTGCAGACAGGCCAGTGTCTCCGCAGGTTCGAGAAGGCACATGCCAAGGGTGTCACCTGCCTCCAGTTCTCCAGGGACAACAGCCAGGTTCTTAGCGCCTCTTTTGATACCACCATCAGGTACTGTCAAGGCACGTATATATAGTAATAAAATAAATGCAGATATACATTTCTATTGATTTCTCAACTTGGAACTCATTATCTGTATTTTAAAAACATAATCTAGCTACAGTAGAGTTAATGAACTAGCCACCCCTATGAGATATGTGATTGCAATCAATTGCATTTTGGTATTCAAACCTTGAGTGAATAGTTTATAAAATGCCATTCACAACTACTGGATTTTTCGAATATTTGCATTCCCTCTACTCATTGTACACTTAATCATGTTCAATCATCTTTTTAGGCCTTTTGAAGAGTATAAGATAAGGATTTGATGGTGTCTGTGTTCCTTTGTTTTAAATTATCCATTTTGTGTGGTCATTAATGACTATAGGTAAAATATTTGATAGTTGATATCCTAAATACTAATAGCAGTGAAGTACAAAGCAAGCAATAGCCGATGGTACACCCACACCCACGGGAAATCTAGTTGCTTAACATGCATCCTTTCACAACAGGACTTTTGATTGTTGCTTTAATAACAGTATGATGAGGGTCTGCAGGTGGTTTGTGATAAACTTGGCACTTTGAATGAAGATTTTATTTTCTGCACAAGTAATAGTACCAGTAGAATGTTGCACAGTTCTTCTTCTTCTTTTTTTTTTTTTTTTTGTATAAAATAAGTTAGTAATATTTCCATTTGTATGCATGCTGCTCTGCACTACAGTTCAAAATACAAATATAGCTACAAACAGTTCTGCAAAGTTAGTACCACATTTACTCACATAATGGCCGCACAATTATTTTGAAAGGCTTAAAGCAGTATTATTAAAAAAACCTGCATAGTGGCTGCACCCCATCTTTTTCAGCAGGAAACACAATACAGTACAACGTTAAGAAGTTGTTAAACGGACCAGGTTTTGTGATCGCTTCAGGCGTGAAAACGTCTTAACCAGAAAGGTCAAATGTAGAATCTAGAAAAGCATTTAGTGCCTGACATTCCCTGCAAAATGCAACCGTTTCGAACGTCCGTTGATCAGAAGGATGGCGTGATGGCATCCACACCTAGATCCTCCGTATTTAATGCCTGCAAGACATGGCAGCTAACAGAGCATCTAGGTACCAGTCTGCATGGTAGCGCACCTAGACATCCATATTTTGTGCCTACGAGACATGGTGGCTGAACCGAACAGCTAGGTACCGTATTTCACCGCATAATCGTTGCATATTTTTTGCCAAATTGGATGCAAAAAATCAAAGGAAAATTGCCGTGGTAGATAAAAATTTTTTTAAACCAACATTTTTCGTCACTAACCCTATTTATATTAAAGTAACTCAATATTTTTGGCAAAACTATTGACGGATGAACTCAAAAACAATGACTAAATTTTTATAACTTAATAGATGTTGAATGTTAGGTTAGTTTAGTTCATAATTAAATATGCACATTTGGTGGGAACACATTTTGTGATTGGCAATATTTACCGTTAAATAAACACTTTTGGTTATTAGAAAACAGATAATTTTTCGTTTTCTAAATTCCGTTTCTCTTGAAGTTTTTGTTTTCGGCTTCTGCGAGTCTGCTGCCGTTTATTACCGTTGCAGTGTTTACAAACATAGTTTTTATTTTGCGTTGTCATAGATATACTACGTTCAGTTGGGAAAGTTCACGCGCAAGACAAACACACAAAATGGCGGACTGTTGAACTAGTAACGTGATGTTCCACTTTCATTCCAGCAGAATATTTTGGTACTTACGATAATCAATTCTTGCAGCAACCATTTTGTTCTTATAGTGTCATACTTCGTACTTGAGCGTAGTTAACATCTCTGATGCAGAAGCTTAAACAGAATATTGCAGTGCGACGATTATGTGATGAAAGTAGTTTTACCATTTCTGTCATCTCAAAAATTAGATGCGACGATTACGTGATGGCAACAATTGTGCGATGAAATATGGTACCCAGTCCTCACGGTGCACACACCTAGATCCTCCATATTTTGTGCCTACAAGACATGGCGGCTGAACCGATCATCTAGGTACCAGTCTGCAAGGCGTGCACAACTTGATCCTTCGTATTTTGTGCCTACACGACATGGAGGCTGAATTGAGCATCTAGGTACCTAGTCTTCACGGCGCCGCACCTTGATCCTCCATATTTTTTGCTTATAAGACATGGCGGCTGAACCAAGCATCTAGGTACCCCGTTTGCACTGTGCGTACACCTATATCTTCCGTATTTTGTGTCTATAAGACATGATGACTGAACAGAGCATCTAGGTACCAGTCTTAATAGCACACCGGTCTAGATCTTCCGGAGTGCCTAAATGACCTATCACCAGAAACGATGTGTCACGCTCGCTGGTTGTGGTTGATGGCGAGTTGTGATGTTTTAAGGCTATGATCTTTCATTTATTTCAAACAATTGCAAATAACTTGAATATTTTTTAACCAATTGCTTAGAAAAAATTTGAGGCTGTGTACAGTCATACGATACACAAATTTGCCAGAGCATTTTTAAAATAATGTACCATTTGCTAGGTAAAAATTATTTTGCTTTATTTTGGCTTATTTTGACAACAAAGTATGAGCTACTTCAGGGGCAAAAATCTAAAAATCTGTTAGGTGTATTGCAACAGAAAAATTCAGATACAAATGATGATATACAGGTAAGTGTTGAAACTGCCAGATTGAATTTTTGATATGTGTATTAATTTGCGTTAAAAAAATTATTTTCGAAACCATTGCTGAACTAAAGAGCGAAGCCTTAAGAGTGATTCAGGTTTTTTATAAACTACTTACATTGGAAATAACTACATACCTGTAATGGACCATAAAAATGTAAACGTCTTAGGCGGGATCATTTTAAATGTACATAATGTATTTCATTTAGTGACGCACATGAATTAGCTAACAATATTTTCTAGTAGTTTATTTTTTTCATGTTTACTATCTACCCCAGAAATATTTTTCTTTATTTTGGAGAAGTGGTTATGCTATGTACTAGTAAATATGGAAAATAAGTGTACATTAAAGTCATATTTTACACCAAAAAAATCTTAAAATTAAATTATTTGAAAACACCTAATAATGGCAGCATCTCATTTTTTGGGCCAAACATTTCGTCAAAAATATGCTGCTATTATGCGAGTAAATACTGTAATTTTTTTTCTCTGTGCATTTGCAGCTAAATTTTACTTTTCCTGGAATGTTTCCTGCAGAGCAATAAATTTGACTGTTGGAAACCACTGATTTTTAATTAAGTAATTTTAAATACTGTGAAGACATGCAGTAGTTACCTTATTTACGTAACACAAAACTTACTGTGAGTAGAACTCCGAAAAAGCTTCACGTGTTGCCTGTCTATCAGACTACTTGTTGGTCAATTGCTCCAGTGTAGAGAAATGTGCCTCTCTAAAAGGTTCTTATGAAAGAGATCATGAGAGGTGGGGTTAACCTTCTAGAGTTCGAGCTAATTTGACTCAATGAGTGACTGCTGGGTGAACCAAAAAGGAAAAGCCCTAGTAACAATAGCACAGGGACTAATCTCACATGAATCTTATGTCACTCACCTTAGGTTGGTTGTCACAGGTTGCTGTACAAGAAAGGTTTCATTAAAGCAGAACACCTAGTAGATTCTGTTTTAAAGGGTATGTATATTCAAAAGAGCACAAGTTACAACACTTGATACAGGTCATATATCAGTTTGAACATAGCACGCTCCTAGACTTGTAGTACTTGAATTATAAGGTTTGGGTATGTCCGAACTTTGTGGAGACATGAGGTAAACGTGCAACTGGGCTAGGCACTTCGGATCATTTGAACAGGTGATATAACATGACTTGAGTCGAGGATCTATGTGCTCGCCTGGAGAATTTTACATTTTATAGCAGAAATATGTAGTAGACTTTCAAATTTTATCGTAGTTATTTTGAATTTGCAAATATTCCAGGCTTCTAAATATGACATATGCTAGACTAACTTGTCAGGGCACTTAGGGTTATGGAATACTGGAGTAAGAATTCTGTTATAGGCATGAGACTTGAGACATTTGCTAGTGGCAGTGATTACAGTACTTAGTGATCAACTCTGTGACCTCTAGGAGTTATGACAATCTACGTAACCTCCAGTTCCATACTGCTAGTGTGACGTGCACTGGCACGTAGCACTTACTTGGTCTCTTATCATATCATACAGTGATTTCAATTTTTTTTTTGTTGTCGTAAAATGTTTTTTTTTTTTTTTTTTTCTCTGTTTATAACAAATTAAGTAGGTCAACGTAACCAGGTATAAGGATGTATACGGCGGGATCCAACCTATTAATTGGGGATGCGAGTAGAGAAATTTACATTAAAATTTTCTTTTTAATTTTAACTTTAACTTTAAAGCAAGAGAAAAGTATAGAATTTTACGTGTCAATTTTATCGGATTTATATCGTGTTTGGACTCATTTTAAAGCTAATTTAATTTCAAGCAACTTTTCTAAGTAAAATTTCTTATATTTTGTTTTGTTTAGATTTTTTTAAATTTCAAGTAGCTTATTAGCTTGCTTCTCCTGGAATAGGATTTATTTGGCAGGCTAGTAGTAGTTATCTTGCTTGGAAGCACGTACAGAGAAGTGCTGGCTTTTACAATTTCAAATAAACTCGGCTAGCCAGTGCTTAGATAGATTTATCTGGCAGGCAGGTCAGAGTTCACTCGCTTGGAGGCACGAACAGGGACGTGCTGGAATGCGGGGACTCTGCAGGGCGTTTGTCGACCAACGTGGGTGGTAGTGTCGTGTGCAACAACACTGAAAAGGTGGTGATCCGCGACAGATTGAGGACGCTGCACATCCCCAATTAATAACCTAATGAATATTTAGCTGGTATTATGAAATAAAATGCTTTGTAAATTTATCAGTATCTATGTTACGTAAAATTTTTAGGTTATAAGTATCAATTAACCAGCTTTTTAGGCAAGTTGGATCTTGATGTATCCCTCCGCCGCTTGGCAGAGTAAGTCCGAGTGTCCGCCCAGGAAAGTTAGTTGTCGTACATCGGAGCATCGGAGCTCGTGACCAGTCGCCGGGAGATGGCCGGCTGAATGTTTTGATCAGTCGAAGTGTCATGGCGGGACAGGGAGGACGTGAACGGGAGCGCTGGCGCGGGGAAGTCGAGCCTCGGGGGCGAAATCGCTCTGATTAAATTTCATCTGGTTTAAAATTTTACTGTTCTCTCTTGTACTCAGTAGCTCCAGGCGTGCCAAGGTATAGCACCATATAGAATAGTATAGCCATCTTCATGAGTGAAGCAAATTACGAGTACTAAGTTTGTAAACCGCAATACCGTGCGCGTCTCTATTGTCTTGGGCAGACATTCGGGAGTAGTTGTTTTGGGCGAACTATCTCCGGTCATGTCACCGGTTAATCTTGTTATTTAGGTTGTTGACAATGTACACCTATTTATATTGGATCACAATCGCAGCTGCAAATAAATAATCGTAAAACAAATAGGGGTGTTTCTTTTGGTATCGTCATCCTGCAAGCTACCTCTCTCAGTAACAACAATAACCCAAAGCACGTAAACCCGTTACACGTGTCGCAGTGTGCCAAAGAACTACATATATAACTCTACAGACGACAGTCAAACAGAGCGGGAGCAGCCCCGTTAGATTCGACCGCCCGGAAGAGGAACACATAACCTCCAAAATTCTAAATAACAACGTAGACGTGGCGACGTAGAAGGACCCATTACACTAGCAAACTCCATGGCATTGCGGGCCATTACGATTTCTGACAAGGGTGATTACTGATAGGCTTTGTGCCTAAAAATATGAGTGAACCATGGATTTCTTAAAACTAACATAACACGCACGTGAACCAAGAGCTTTGGTGGACCATACTGGGCATACATGATACTTTGATAGGAGGTTGGTTCAGAGGTTGTGTGTGGTAGAGGATGTTACCAGTGGTGACTTAGGGTATGCGGATACACACGTGGCACCTCTTGGACATTGACCGCATAAGGCGGACTGTGATGCGTGGGCTACCTGCGCCTCTCAGACTCTACTGGTTGCATGTTAGAAAGGAGTGAACTTCTGGGAGGCAGGTACACTGATGGCATCTCACGGATTCGAGCATCAGTGGGGTAGTAGTAGTGAGTGGTGCCTCTAGGACATTGAGCGAGTGTCAGGAATGACCCGGCGGTAAGACCGAGGCCCTGACAACTGATGAACTTGTGTTGAAGCCCTTCCTTTTATATCTGCCAGAAGGGCTGAAAGTACAATTGGGTGGGTGGCTCAAAATGGCTTATAGGATGCTCGGGACTATCTGCTACTACAAGTGTACTACCCTCACACATTAAAATTACTCTCTCTGGCACACAAACTACTCTACTGCAAAAATAAATATCCTGACTGAAATAAGTAACATGCCTGTTGGCGTTAAGCACACAAAAATTTTAAAATTAATATTAGACACATTTTAAAGAATAAGGAACAAGTACAATATGTAATTACATGCGTATTTCCCATGATGATTTGTGAATGCACTGTAATGCGTCCTTACATAAAAGTTTGCCGGATAGCTTCAGTCGAGTCTCAAGAAGGAAGATACAATTAAAAAGTCAGATTCTCGAGTAAATCACTTGAAATTTAATGTAGTTTGTCCAAAAATAACTTGTTACAAAAAATTTACATTGCTGTATCCCTTGGGATAAGATGTCTGATGCAAGGTTCACTTTAGGCCTGGTTGGAGTTTCGCACCGAAAAGACTACAACGGCAGATGTGACGTGCATTAACTACACACAATAATACATATTACGGTCCTTAGTTTCAACTAGAACAGAATAGAAACCCTGCAGCTACTTGGCCGCTTCCAGAACCACTTATAAAGTCTTTTAAGAAAAGCTAGCAAAACGTCTTAAACTCGGCGAGGGCGGCCACACTTGCCTCGACCCCACACCAGCAACTCTCTCGGCCCCGGGCCTCGCACACGTCTCCCCCGCCTCCCGATTCCAAATAAAATTCCCTCGGCCCTTGGCCTAACACACGTCGGTCTCGCCTCGCGATTCCGACCCGACTGTCCCCATCCAGGTCCGCTGCTTGCCTTGATTCAGCCACCCTTACATATTCATGCGCCCATTCACAACTCTTTGTCAAAGTGGTAATTATACCGTCAAATACCTTTGTTGCAATTCATTACTAGACTACTTTGTCCTGAGCTTAAATTAGATTTATTAATACACTTGACATGTTAATTAAGGTTTTATTTTACTTAATGACTGATAGGAAGTTACTGCGGATGCAGAAAATAGTTCTGCTCGCCCTTGCACTAGCTTT
>PNEQ01004091.1:0-41414 GCA_003012365.1 Medauroidea extradentata
ATGTTTACCTCTCGCTACCCCTATGTTATTGTTTTGCTCTACCTGTCTTTAAAGTTTAGTTTTGAGTATTTTGAGGCATCCGATCTGGCCTATAACAGATTGGTGGTGGATGGCTCCCCCCCCCCCCCAGGTTAATGTTAGAATTTAGGTTATTGCTTTTACTTTGGTTATAGTTTACCCTTACGTGGAACAAGAGAACACACCCTTATTGTTTACAATATTCTGGTAAATATAAGATAATCCTTTTAGGGTTCCTAAAATCATCAGGATTTTCCTGGCACGATTTGATTACATTACTAAGCTCTCTAGCATCGCCAATATCACTAGATTTACCTATAATGCAATCTGATTATTTTACTTATTTCTAGAAACCCTAAATTTACCAAAATTCTCGAAACAATGTGTAGCAACATCACTAATTTTACTCGGTATCGTTAATTACTAGTCGTAGTTCTATTACTTATTATGTCTAGGGACCCTAAGTTTACCAGATTTCACACAAAAGAAATCTAATTATATTACTAGTTTTATAGGGACCCTAAGTTTAACAGACTCCTCCTACAACAAAATCTTTACACATGACTAGTTTTTTTAGGGTCAGTAAAACCACCGTATTTATGCGAAACACATACAAGTTTCATTACTAGTTTAGTTGGGACCCTTAACTAAGCAGTTTTCTTCAAAAACGAATACCAGTTACATTGGCTGGATTTATTTACTTGGACATACTCCATTGCGAAATAAATGACTGTCACAAGAAAACGCAAAATAAAAATAAGACAAGAAAACACAAATAAGCAGAGTATGCTTTAGTCATCAGGATACATACACAATATGAAATTCCAAAACTGGAATCTGGTCAGATAAAACAAGGAACACACAGAAAATAAAAGAAATAACAAAAATATAAAAAACCTAAGTTGGCATGCAACACAACGATGAGACGAAACATGTTTAGTCTCATCGTTGCGTCGTTTGCTGTATTTCTGTTTGTATTTTTGTTTCGTCTCATCGTTGTGTCGCATGCCAACTTAGGTGTTTTATATTTTTGTTATTTCTTTTATTTTCAGTGTGTTCGTTGTTTTATCTAACCAGATTCCAGTTTTGGAATTTCATATTGTGTATGTATCCTGATGACTAAAGCATACTCTGCTTATTTATGTGTTCTTGTCTTTTTATTTTTCTTTTGCGTTTTCTTGTGACAGTCATTTATTTCGCAATGGAGTATGTCCAAGTAAATAAATCCAGTCATGCTCTCCCATTGCACAGTTCAATGAAAGATCATACCAGTTACGTTACTAGTTTTTAGGATCCTATGACCATATTTGTTCAAAACTCTGTCTAGTTGTAGGCCTATTACTAATATTCAAGGGATTCCAAAGTCACCTGTATTGGCACTAGCAATTCATTTTATATTTTATGGGGTATTTTCGAAACACTTAAGTATAGTTTTATAAAGTATTCAAGCCCAGTTTTATTATTTTTATTACGTCATATATGTTCATTGCAATTTTATTTTACGAGTATTGTATTTTTCTGAGTTAAATCTGTTTAATTAAGTTTATTTTGTGATTGCTGACGTAGGTTAACTACTTATGTTTAGTGCAATAAGAGTACTAAGAAACAAGCTTAGTTCAGATCGTGCAGTTTAAAGTCATTTCTCTATAAATTACCGAGTGCAGATATGCTAGTGCTTTGGAGGTGACTCGAGGCACGAAAATGCTAGTTTTGAAAGATCACTGACGTTTAACATTTTCACTGGCTGAAGAGACTGATATTTCCGTTTTGAACGCAATATGCAATGAATCGAGGCTTTTCGGACGATGACTATAGGAGAGAGAGCCACGCGATATGCGTGCTCTCGTTTTAGGATTTTAATTAGCTGAAAGAGATATTTGGTGCATCAGGCCGCCGGATTAAACGAAGACGTGTTGGGACTGTAGTTTGCTGTGAAAGAAGGGGGCCTGATAGTTATACTTTGTGTATAATTACAGATTTGTACTATCGCGTCTGAACGTATGGTGCGTGTATGGACTTTCATTTCGCCGACACCTGTCAGCCCGTGAGCTGATATAGGGAACAGGACGCGGAGAAAACCCTCTCATCGCAGTTCTACGATACCATCCAGACGGCGCAGAACTTCGCTCACCGACATGAAGAGTACAGCTAAGTCTCGCCAGCCATTTATCTCGTAGTTAGAGCCTGACAGTAACTGAGGATGCCATATTCCGTTTTTATGCAGTCTGTTAGCGTGTGGAAAAAATTGGCCCGACGGGCATCTCTGAGTTAAAGACTTCATGTTCAAGTCCTGGCTTTAGCCGTGGCACAAAATATAGTTAATAATTTTTTCATTCTCCGAGACATCAGTCAAGTTACGTACATATTCTGCTACACTCATCTTGTATTATCAGACAATGTGGTCTGCTTAATTTGTTTTCTGAACAATCCAGATGTTTTTATTTTTCAATACTAGGAGTCAGCCAAATGTAATTAATCATATTCAAATTGATATTTTTTTTACGTGAGTTTTACTATAACCACATCTTGTTCAGTTATCTTATATGCATAATTTTCGTTACGAGCAAAGTATGATATAAATTATTTTAAAATTCGTTGGGCTGTAGATCCCTTCAGTAGTGTTGAAGTATATTTTAGGTGGTTCTGCATGCAAGTATTCTAGGTTCACCAGCGAACGCTTCAAGAACTTCTGCTGGTAAGATATCTTCTAGTGTTCCTGGAATCCTCATACCGAGCCCTACGTTAGATGAGCAGTGCAAACGTAACTTCAAAATTAACGCTGAGATACATAACCTTTATTATTAAATCTCTGAGATATATCATTTCACTATTGACGTCAGTTAGTCACTTCTGCGCTACAAGTTGTGTGGTGTTGCAGAGAGAAATGTAATCGCTGCGTGTGGCAGGGCACAATTTCACAGTTTTGATCTACAAGGCTTTGTCTCTAAAATATAAGTATATAAATTTTTTTTTTCTTAAAATTTCTCGGGACCCTAAAAAGTCCACCCAAAAGTATGTCTTCATCAGGCAAGACAACATTTGTCTATGTTTGAATGTGGGTCCCATCTGCACTCCCGAGAGTTGTCGCCAAGAATAGATAAGCGTAAATCTATGTTCCCAAAAATACCACTAGGAATTTCACCACAAGGTGTCTCTTGGAATATTTTTCTCGTCCTCTTACGTTCTTCAACCTATGTGTATTCTTACGAGCTCTCCCGTAAAACGAAAAGGCCCCACCCAACACCTAGAAACGTCCCAAAACACACAAAAGTATGTAATTTTACAGGTATTATCAGAACAGTATGTACTGGAAATGCGAATATTGAGGAACTTTTATAATCGATGAGAATCGTTCCTGTTTTGGACCAAATAATAACCGTGTTCGCTTTTCTTTTTGTTGCATGGGAGTCGGAACTATCATTCCCGCCCGATAAACCAGCCCCAAAAATGGATGTTGTTATGCTTATTCTGGCCATGCATCAATTATAAGCTATCGGTGAAATATGATTAAAATATATCAGATTTGTATCATTATGACAAAAAGTGTTTTAGTTTTTGTATAACTGTTACATAACTGGAAAAAAAATTAATGTGGAAATAACGATTATGGCATAGTTGGTTGATGCAAAATGTATTCGAAACGAAGGTGTGGAAAACGTTAACCCGTTATATAGCTAAGGCCACAAATTCGTTGTGTCGAGTTCTGTAATTTGTTTTATCAACTAGGCTGTTATAGACCACCTAAAGAGTAATGTTTTCTTTAAATTTTTAGCGTGATTTAACACGATTGGAGAAGTGTTTTTAATATATAGCTGATTTTGTTTAAATGTTAATTACAGTGCTGTTTTCCCGTAAATGACAGGCCTAAAAAAGTTACGTCAGATATTTACCGGAAAAAGGTTCCTTGTAAAGAGTATGTTTTAGTAGGCTATGTTCTGTGGAAGGAGTCTGATTGAGCTGCTGAAGGCGCCAGGTACCGGCCGTCATTTCCCCCCTTTAACATTCAAAATGTCCCGTTTTCCACTCAAGAACGGCCAAATTTACGTTTTTTTTTTTTTTTTTTACTATACTATAAACCACGCATGACCGCGATACCATCTTTTCGTACGTCAGTAAATGTGACTGCCGCTGATCATCAATAATAAATGCCAATATATATTTTTATGCTATAACTTTTATTGCTACAGACAGACTTGGATGCTTAAGCAGATTTGACTCTTGAATTTTTTGGTAAACAAAAATAATTGGTGAGTTATTATTGTTTGTTTTGCGGAAGGCAATGGAGAACCATCGCAAAATCACCTCGCCTCGTCAGCCTAGGAAGGCATAACACCCATCGTCATTGTTAGTTTGCAGAGATATATTAGAAAAAGTGTTATAATTTCCAACAAATCTTAATGGTGTCATCTACGTTCATGGTCTAACTTGTTGATTTTTTTTGTAATATTGTATTGTATTTTCCTGTCAAGAATTCATAAATAAAATTCTCCAATCCCCACAACTACAAATATTTTGCAAGTTTCATATTTTCTATACCGTATTTCCTTCAGAAATAAAAATACGAGTTAGAATATTGCAGTTGAATTAGACTTTTACGAAAATTAATTTGATAGTATAGGCTGAAATCCAAAAATTATAGTCGGAGCATTTACTTCTTAGTAAAGTCACTTTATTATCTTTGTTAACTTTTCGCTGGTGTCTGTCGGCTAATACAATCGTAAACTTTAAAACTATTTTATGATAAATTCTCGTATTTATTACAGGGTCTCCTTGAGATATTGTAGGAAATAACCGTTACATAATATACATTTTTTAAAAATAATTTTTATGTAACTGTATTTATTTTCCTGTTAGAACTGTGAGTAATTTTAGGACAACAGTCACTATATACGTTTTTGGCCTGTTTCTTATATCTAAAAGTTTTCAGATATCTTAAAAGAGCCACACATATATGTTGGATATTGTTTCCGCTATAAAGCCTTATATTTCAAAGCAAAAGAAGAAAGAAAGAAAATTGTGTTTATCGACTTGAAGAAAAATTTAAGTCAATTATAAACCAAAATTATAAAAATTTTCGTTTTGAAAATACAGGATACGTACTGAAGACAGTTTTAAACCAATATATGAGGTAGATTTACAATTAATGTTCATTTTCCTACTTAAAACTGATATTCGAAAAAATACTTTAAGATGTAACCCGTGGCTGTAAGTAGCACTCACCATTATAAATTAAGTATATTAAGCAGTGGCATGTTAAAACAGTATTAAGAAGAGCCAGGACTTATTGCAAAAGTATTGTGACAACAATTGCTTCAAATCCCTTATCTGCAGCTCTCCTTCATAGTCAGCGATTAGTAGAGACGGGAAATATTCACGGGTTCACTGACGTGTAGGCTAGCCTCCAAGAACATGTGTGTATTCAAGTAGACAATATCTGCTCACTGGCTGCTCGATAACGTAGTGATATGGGCCTGCATTTAGTTGCTTTTGTACTATTGGCTAAGCGACTTCCAGGAAGTGTCAAATAAGTCACGGCCCAATTGCGAAAGTGGCACAAACTTTGTGTTGCTGGAATTCTAACTTGGAGCCAAAAGAAAAGGTGAATTATTTAGGTATCTAGTGATTATATGTTGTAACTCCACTTGTCTTGGTGTTTTACTGACAAACCACAGACGTATGGTGTCATAATGATCATATTATTATTGGTGCAGTCAAATGAAAGACGTGCATGAGCAAAGACACGCTGCCATAAACATAAAGCAGAGCTGCCGATGTGCACACAAGGCATTGAAACAAAATTGTGCCAAAGTATTTTCATAAACAAACTCGCGTGCTTAGTTACAAGGTAAGCTGGTTTTTGATCAGTAGCAACTTTACGACATTATGTAACAGAACGTATAGCGGTCACACGCGAGAGAGATGATGGTTTTTAGGGCTAGGCGCCCCTGTTTTTCACCAAAGAATTCTGCCACACGTTATTTCGGAGCTTTACGTGCACATCTGCAGTTCTGCGTCGTGGTCAGTGATTGGATATTTTAAATCTCACGAGTCTTGGGATTCTTCCGGCAAATCACAGGCGTGTGGTGTAGCAGGAACACTGTTGTTATTGGCTCTTCGCATAGACACGTTACCAATAACCAAGAAGCAGAATTGCGGATGTGTACGAAAGTCACTGAAACCAAATGAGGCAAAATTCATTTCGCGATAAACAGGAGTCCTTATATATATAGGGAGAACTTGAATGTTTTCTGGATTTTAACACACGTTCAGATTACCAGAAGATGACTGGCTTTAACTTGTACATGTAACTGTTACCTAGTGGACCGAGCCAATAGGAATCCCGTAATTGTAATATTTGATGCCTGTTATTGACCTGCAGACAGCTACGTTGTCAGAAGTATATCACCGAATCATTTATGTTGCAAAAACTGCGGCGTTTTCAAGGGCATGTTGGTACAAATTTTTTTGCGATATACCAACATCTCTACTCATATTATATGGATCTCAGATGCAGTTCAGGATATCGCTTTCAAACAAAAACAGTGTTCTGCATTTAAATGGGAAATATATTGCTACAGGAATCCCCAAATATTGTTAGTTATTTCAAGTGTTCAACCAGAAATATAAAAATAATTATTTCTCACAGTGTTGCGAGTACATTTTGAAAAGCTGCCTTAAAGGTCTTGTACGAAAGTGGGTGGCACAGATATGAACAATAATGGTAAGTGGTGGTGTATAAGATGGTTCAATAGGTGGTAACTGTTACTTAACTTTGTGTAACGTGTAAATCCTTAACCTTGCTAATATTGGCTACCAAGTAGGCAACGTGATTCAGTCAAATTAATTGGGAACAAATTTTCTAAAGATGTAGTATTTTACCTAAATAATGTGTAAATAGCCGTAAAAAAGCAAATCACAACAACTATTATTACAAGTTAGTTGCCATTGAAGTTCTAGTTAGTTACCAATTTCGGTGAAAAAAATTAACGTTAGTAATTAGCTTATATACTTTTTTTTTGTGAATGTTATGAGACCAAATGATGTTAGGACATTGATGTCGCATTTATTATTTGAAAATTATTCTTTTACTAACTGATTTAGTATGGTTTATATTTTCTCACGATGGTAAATCCCATTTCGCTTTCTTAATTATGGTACCCGAAAGGTAGTTCTTCCAATACAAGTTTACATATACCATATACTAAATATATTACATGATATCTGACGATTCACCATGATCATGTGTTCAGTCCACTTTCGGGTAGTAATATTGAAGTATTTTCAAAAGTAATGAAATATTCAAAACTGTGGTTATGCTTCAAAGAGAAAAGTTGTAACATATAATCCCTTGAATTGGACGGTGTTATGCATGAAACTACTACGTGCCTATTTATAGTTTTGAATCAAACGTTTACAGGTTTGAAGCAGTCTTACAATAAGCATCATAGTCATGTATGTTGTTCTTCTAAATTTAACATAGCAGTATTAAAATTATAATGTAAGAATGTTTCAAGTCGCAAATATATGTTAGCATGCTGTACTGAAAACTACACAGAGAAACATATTGACACAGTCAACCATATGCACGTTTGTATATGGCCAAACAAGCATCTAACAGCTGAACCGTCCATATATTTAGTTGACCGGCAGATTTAGTTACCTCAAAAATGGGGTATAGTTTAGTTAAATAAACGTTTTGTTTAAACGACAAAGTCAATTGTTTACGCGTTTTATATGTTATTTTGGCCAAAAATGTCGTTCAATCAAATATTTACATGTTTATTCATATATGTACGAACGTACATATGGTTGACTGCAATAAACGTTTTACCTGTGTAACAAATGATGGATAGTCGGTTGATGCGTAACACAATTTAATTATAACTCGTGGCATATTCCAAGTTAAAGTCAATGTTGTAGTGTGTGTGGTCTGAGTTCTCGCTAACAAATGCATTAAGAGAAGGTAGGTTATTATCACCTCGAATCCTCGAGTCTTTTGCGTCAGGAATTCTACAACTTGTCAAGTGTAACAATCGTGTGTACTGTAACGCCGTGATAATTCGCACGGAGAAGCTAGTTAGTAGATGTAGTGTAAGGCTTTTAATTAGCGGTTGTGCAGATGTTCGTTCGAGTTTGTGGCAAGCGCAACGTTATTCGTTAATTAAAATACTTGTTAAGTAGGGTACATTGATTACCTACAGCAGTGCTCGCTAAGTTGTTCTTCCTCCAGAAGTGTTGCGTTACAGTCACATCAATAGGCATGGTTGAACAACGCCAACTATCATCTCCAAACAAAATATATGAGCGTGAGTTAAGTTTCAAAACAATTCCAACGCTTGCACGGAAAGCAGAAAAGTGTTAAAGCCACAGAACTGCATGTGTGCTAAATCTTCTGAAAGTAGGTCGATGATCAACTGGCAGAAAATAATATATCATCGCATATCCTTACATGCACGTATACTTTGTAGCTATGCTTCTCACTGACGTTTTTCTTATAGCAATGATATTCTCTTTTTATGTAATAACAATTTTAATTCAACGAACTTTCAAGCCAACGAGAATTTCTTGGTACTTTAAAGTGACCTCATTTCAAAACAATTTGATTCAGTACCCGATAGTAAACACTACGGTTATTGCTTATCCATTGTTCCAGGCACACACACACACACACACTCTTTCTCTCAATTAGAAAGAATTAGATAATGTTCACTAATTGCTTGTTGTTTTCACAGATTCCTGATAAACTACTTGAAAATTAGTGAATATTTACTGATTCACCTTAATGTTAGTCGTATAAATATAAATTAGTGAACATACACTAATTGTCTTGTGGTTTTCCACTGATTCCGTTAGTTTCAATCGCTCCATCCTGAATCTGTGGCAACCACTATTTTTTATATTCATTCACTCTTATTTAGAGTGCCCATCCTTCGCTTACCGTACAGTGACGTGACTTTGCCCAGTTCAAGGACACTTTGCACCACATATTTTTGTTGTAAGTGAAGGTTTGCAGAATCTCAAATTGTTAAAGACTTGATAACTGCCAGCTTTAATAATAAACAATACTTTGGAGTGAAGAGGATCTCTGGGTTTTCGTATGAAATTAAAATAATATGGTGGTACAAAGTTACTCAAGGAGGTGCAAAATAACCTCATTTTACGGTACTTTAATAGACATAAGTTTGAACAGTGACAGATTTTCAGAAAAATTAGTAATGTTGTAGCGATTGTCCCATGAAATTTAGTAAGATCATACAGCTACCGGACAATGTTTTCCGTAACTTTGTAACGACAATGTTTTGGTAGAAGGATCTATCATTTGAACTCCTTTACCTTACTCTGAATCATTCACCAGAGACTCATGTCAAAACTTATTGAAACTAACCGTGCCAGCATCTGTCTTACACTAAAAAAGTCTTGCTTGCCACATAGTCTGGCAGAACGTTTATCAATAAGGGAAGATTTCACCAAAAAATTTAATCGTTTAAAAATGTTAATGTTTGTACAATACATGGCTTGTTTTGTAGTTACATACACTGTGAGAGTAACAAAATGTTATTTATTTTATAGTTTTGTAAAATGGCCTGTCAAGTCGAAGTTTGCATAAAAATGTTTTAAACAAGAAAGGAAAACCAACTACCTTAAAAAATTGAAATTATTCACGTTGAAGAACAGTGTCGCGGGTTATGTCAAACCACATTGAACTTTTCCTGTTTTTTGAAGAAAAAAAAGTTAAATTTTATGTAAATATTGTTAATTTTATTTTTAAATATAAGAAATATTAATTTCGCTATATACACATTGAAGCAACTAAATGCTGGTCCAATCACGTGGTATCACTGCGCCTGCGAGCAGCCAATGAACAGCTGATGTTTGCTTGAATACACAGATATTTTTGGAAGCTAGCCTACATGTCAGTGAACCCGCGAATTTTTCCGGGAGAAGTTTCAGCTAATTAAATCGTTGAGAAACTACTGTGAATGTCCACAGATCTTTCAGTAATTTTTCACTGATTCAATAAGTGAAAAATGTTCTCTGAGTACAACTGGAAACAACTGTGAATAGTCACTAATTAAACAGTAACTATTTCACTGATTCAACTTGTTGAACAAATTAGGATTTTGACGTGCCATAAAACCAAAACTATGAAAGCTAAACTTTTAAGTTCTGTGCGCCGAGGTCACAATATATATCTACAAAACAAATCATATCGCGTACAAATATAAAAATTTATTAACACACTTAAAATTTTTATGAACTATCTCCTTAAGTTAGTCGCAGAAGTTTTAAGTTGCGGAACCTAGTTTTAAAATAATTTGACTGGTATTTGACTTTTGTCTTATATATTTTTGATGGTTGTAGTAGTTTGTGGAGGGTTAGCAATGGATGGGCTGTCGGGAGAAGTGATAATAGCTATTCTCTCCACTCGTGAGGCTCTTAACTCTAGTGAATCGTGCAACACATCATGGGTATCCTGCTATATTTCCCGAGCAAATATTTTTATCCGACCAGGAGGGCTTATTTGCTGGAATGTGGCAAAGCCGCACACGATTCCCGCCAGCAAACTCACGCCCACGACCCCAGGACTACGACGCGACGGCAGCTCATTAGCAGTCAGGGCAGCCAACTTGACGTGTTTGCAATACCCTCGTAGTAGTTAGTCGAGTCTGGATTAGCGAGATGTCATTCCTGTGGAAACTAGTGCATATTCATGTTTGTGTTGCTCTGCCGTCACAGCTTACCGTTCAAGATCGCACTTGTTTGTACCGATCTGAAAGTTTGGTTAATCTTTGCACGTATTGTACGGAGTATACTTGTACTGTCAGCGATGTGCATTGTAAACAAGTGTTGGTGAGAATAACAAATGAAAGTCTGTGTATTCGCAAGTAGAAGCGAGATGGGAAACAAAAAACAATTTTGGTATCGAAATGAAACTGAGAAAATTAAAACAATAAAGTTCCTTTTCCGTGGGACCATAGGTTGTTTGTGTATGCAAGACGAACAAAACCGCACATAAATAAACGTTATGCAGCAGCAGATTTCTATCAAAATAATGTATAACGTTGTAGAAATAATCGTCCCGGCTATGAGGTAAAAAATTTTTACACTTTTCTACCATGCAATCACTTTTATTTGTACAAATACGTAATTTATTTAAGTTAAATTTTGTTTAAATCAAAAAAGTTAATATGTAGTGTCTTGTTAGTTTAACATTTTATTTTAGTGTGCCGTTTAGTACGTTTCAGTGAGTAAGCGAAGAGATTTTCGGTCAGTTGTTAACATCGAGATTATTTGCCGCTGTTGGGGGTTGACATGATGTGAGTATATAGCAGCTAAATAATGAAGGAGCGGGGGAAACGAAAGGTCCCCGAGAAAACTTGGCATTGTCCAGCATGATTTCCACATCCGAAAATCCAGGGACCCACCCTGTCAGGAATCAAACGACGGGGTTAGATTTATAGGGGTGTAAATAAGTTAAAATAGTTTTCTCGTAAACTATTATTTGTAATCATATGCAAAATGCAGTAAATTCTTGCGATACTGTAACCAGAAATTCAGTTAAGAATAAAATATTTTTACAGCCATTACTTTGCAAAAATTATATAACATGAATAAATACGACACTATTATATCTTTCTGACTTAGACCTCTATGAATCTCTGCCTCTCAAATAATACGTTTCAAATTAGTGGCCAAGTGATGCACAATTCTGAGCTCTCTGAGGAACAATTAGACTTGTAGGGGTAAGTAGACATTTAAGCTAATGGTGTGTGTGTGGGTGTATGTATATAGGTGTGTGTGTGTCAATGATTAAATTAAATATACTGCAGGAAAAAAAACTTTTTTTGGTAAAAGTTCTCATTAGTCAGAAATTAATACGATGCTAATAACTTCATTTCATTTCCTGCGTACATTAATTTTTTTGATGAGATTAATTCTCTGCAATTGATATCCCATTCGTACTCCTGAATCGTGCAGTTTTTTTAAGCTCGTTTTAATTTTGTGGAATGGAAATTTTTGTGCTCTTTGAAAGCGTATATAATTTCGCAACTTCCTCGCTTTATATACCGGTAGGTGTGGTGGTTTGTCGCGGGAAAAGCTGAGTGGTTTGATAGGATCCAATGTAATATATTCAATTTAGGTGATTTTATTTCGTTACTGTTGTATCGATGCTAATTCTGGTGAGTTACGACTGAACGTCTGTTATTCGTCTCTGAACATCTTAACTACACGATATAACTGTTGTCTAATCATACGAAGTGTATGGTGCTACACTGATTTGTAGAATACGTTGGCAGAAAATATTTTCGCAATTATTCCGTCATCCCTGTATGGAACAAGGTTCCATTATAGTGAATAATATTTCACAGTTTCCATCTATAAACTAGTGATACTATGAACACAGGGTTTTCGCTATTACGTAAATGCAAGGACGAAGCCAGATTGCCGTGCAGTTATTCAAACAACGGCAAAGAATGCGTTCAGGAATTAGTCTGTGATTGTCCGGATATACGCAACGTAACTTAACCTTAAAAGTGTTTGGCCATGGCGTTAGCAGTGTATAAGTTGTTCAATTTTAGGAGTAGTTCACTCATATTTCTTAATCTCATTTACAATACGTAAAGTTTTTATTTTCATACAAATACATTTTTCATGACGTATACAAAACTTATTTCTATGTTACACTGAATATTGTTTCAAACTTAGTCAATCACTTGTGAAATAAAATACCATACTTTGGTTTAATTCCGGTCCAAAATCTTGCCCGTCTCACACACTATTATACCGAAGTACCGACTGCGATATATATATATACATATATATATATATATATATATATAGAGAGAGAGAGAGAGAGAGAGAGAATGTCCAGAAACAATCGCATATTAAGTACGCCACGCGAATCTGGGCTAAATTGGAGAAGAAAATGAAAGTGGCTATATATTGTGTACGACGACATTTTACGTGCAGAAAGTGACAGCATAGCACGGAGAAAGTCCCCTCTTGCGCTCCAGTCGCTCCACGACCTGGTAAAATTGCATGTGTGTTACGTCAAGTAAGCGTAGAATCATGTTTGGACCGCTCAGGATTTGAACCTACACCCATAATATGCACGTCAAAACAGTAGTAGTAAGATACGTAAGATATCTGCGAAGCGCAAGACGAGACTAACTACTGTGTTATTTTGCCTTAACGTGCATGTAAAATATCGTCGTGCAGCATTTCGTCTTCAATATAGCCCAGGATTCACCTGGTATACGTGTTATGTACAATCACATATATATCTCTTTATCTTCTCCAGCACTCCTGTCGTCACTCACTTCTCTCTTGTGCACTATTGTAACACCTGCTCTTCACACCTCGTCGCACCGTTACAACTATCGATGTAGCTGTAATGCCCTCCACGCACCGATTTAAATGCCAAACAGGTATCCCTTCTTGGCAGAATGGTAGCCAGAGGGGGGTATAACAGGATATATCACCTTTCCCCCGAAAGTAAACAACAGTAAAATAAAATTAGCAGTGTTATATTCACAGTTTACTGTACAAAACATGCTTAAATTGCGTCATTTTGCACATTGAAAGCGAAATTTTTTTGCGCGAGCACCACCGGACCTCACGCTTCATGACGTGTGGTCGATGTCCCCATATTGTGTTGTGAAAATTCTCAAGTTGGTATCTCCCTCGAAAATAATCCTGGCTACACCCCTGCTGAGTCGACTCCGAAGTTTCCACGTAGCAGGATTCGGTTTCATGCCCATCTTGGGACACCCCACCCAAGGACACTTTACGGTAACGGTTGACGCAATCTCCAGTGCTTCCGGGCTGCTGACGTCGCAATTAGCGATAAACACTTTGCTTGAAAAGCGTTGAAGGGAGGAAAGTTAAGTTGTTTGGGGGGTAACTCGCATATGGCCTGACGCAATCTCGTCAACACGTGTACATAGATTCCTGACAGTATTTATGCGATGTTTTGGGCCTCAGAAGTACCTACATGTATGTTGCGTCCACACAAATTCCACACGTACTGTATCAGCGAGAGAAATCGAACTCAGAGGCCATGTAGAGCTACCAAAGTGATTTTTTTTTAAACTGCGAAATCGCCTTACGTAACTAAGAACATTTTGAGCATTACTAGACTGTCACCAATAATTCTAAGGGCACGTCCCATTCATACTAATAAAATATTTATTATTTTCCTGAATCCGGAATAGCTTAAAGCGACTTCGTTTTTCCATTGGCAGTAACTTTACGTTGTGTAACCTTTGCAAAGGAGAGGCCTGTTATAAAGTCAGATTCTATAAAAAAAAAAATATTTACTCAGTCTGTACTGAACGGTTTGAAGGGATGAAAGAACACAAAAGTTAAAACATTGAATCTGTGGCACGATTGTATTGATATGACACAAAATTAACATCAATTTAAGTTTAAATGCTAGTGTGAATATTAACCTGTTATATAAAATGGTTGACAGCACTTAAAAGAATAAACAGCTAGTAAATAGTATCTTCTAAGTGGTCTTCTTTGAAGGCACAAAAGGTCAAAACTTGGTCCATCCGCGACACGCACCAAAGAGTTCTACAGCGTTCGTATACCGTCATGTATATACATTCGGAGAACTTTTTAAGGTCCTTTCCCCCTTGAATCAAATTCAATAGGCAACAAAAATTCACATAAAGTTCATCTTGATGGAGGTTCATGGAACGGCAAGAGCCTCTTTCCGATTGTGTGCGCGGCATACTGCGGCCAACTACCCCCTTGCCCACCCCTCTCTTCGAGCAATCCTGTCTCACCCCGGCCTTCACCCACGCCCCGGAACCAAGAGGATGCTGCTGCAGCGGGAACGATCGTTTCCTCCAGGAATGTGTCATATATAAAGAGGGAAAGTTGCACGGTCCACTCGGGTCTCTCCCTACCAGCAGAGTCCTCCATCCCTCCAACCCCCTCCGGCCCATCATAACCGCCCCTTGTCGACGCCCAGCAGGACCAAGAAAACCATACATTTTTATCAGGGCAGGGTGCGGCGGCGGATTACATCGCAATAAAAATACCCACACGTGAGGGAGAGGGCGCCCGCCCCAGATGACGAAGTGGAGACTTCGAGTTCCACCGCTTTCGGGGGTTTTATTTGCCGCAGATTTTTTCCCCTCTCCCACCCCCATCCTTTCCTTTTTTTTCCCCGCTCGTGCATGGGAATAGGAGTTTTATCCGATATTAGAGCCGTTGAAGTGTCTGCGTGTGTGTGTTGGAGAATGTGAGGTAGAGGGTAGCGGGGGGTCGTCTGTCCTTGCGGCAGGAAGGGGTTGGGTGGCTCGCACAGTGTTTCTCGATATTGCTCGGGCGGAAGAGTTACTGCTGAGCCACGCGGCCTCAGTTACTTGCCCCCGGAAATACCCCCTTATCCCCCACCCCCCAAAACGTTACCCGATTACCCATGCTTCACCCTGCTGGCGCGTGGGAGAAGCCAGCCGAACGGCCAGATTATGTAAAACAGTTTCCGGTTTCGCTTCGATTCCTATCGAGGGTCCTACACGCCAGGGACATTAGTCTGCAGGAGTCATCTTTCGTCCCCCCCCCCTTTTTTTTTCAGCGTTCTTTCCAAACTCGGTTTGAAATCCTTCTGCTAACTTAATCTCTATGTCGCAGTGGAAATTTGACATCAATCAGTGGCAAAGCGTGGTAATCATGGTTGAAGACATCCAAAAATTCGTAATCAAAGTCGTGTTTGGACATACGCTATTGCAGCGTTGGTGAGTCATAGAGAACATTTGCTGCAATTGCGAAGGGGAGGCCTGTATCCAAAATAATTATTGATTAGCAACTTGTCCCCTTTGCGTAATGGTTTAAAAATAATATTCAATATTCGCTTCGACGATTCACTTAGAACACGTGGAATCAATGCCGTACCCAACAAAAGTTTGTTCTGTAGACCAAGGTGTATTATTGTATCGATCCACGGGTCTTGTACACTGCTGGCTGAAGTGTATTCCTCACGTATAAGGTAAAAGTCACGAGTTTGTCACGAAAATATGTTGCCACCATTACGTTTTAATGCCGTACGTGTAAATCGGCAGCTCGGCTTCATGGTTACTGGAAGCGTGTATTTCTTCAGACACAACTAGTAAGGTTACTGTGAAACCACGTCTGTGATTTGCCAGCAGTATTCCAAAACCAGAGAGATCTAAATAAACACCCGATCACTGACCACGAAGCAGAGCTGCACATAAGTAGAGATGATGGTGTATCGCGAAAATTTGTTGTGCTTACATACCCTTGAAAACACTGTAGTTTCTTGTGACATGTATGATTAGGTGATATACGTCTGACACAACGCAGCTGTCTGCATATCAATAAGTCATAAAATGTCTCAATAGCGTGATACTCACTGGCTCAGTCGAATAGGGTAACAGCTCCACGTACAAGCGAAAGCCAGTGATCTTGAGCTGAACGTGCGTTGAAACCCAGCAAACAGTCAAGTTTTCCCGCGATAAACCATCACCTTTACACATGAGGCATTGAAATCAAATGGAGCAAAAATCTTTCCGCCATAGATTAGTGCCGCTTTACTTTTAGTATATTCGTTCTACAACTGGGGCCGCGGTGGCCGAATAGACAGACCACCAAGGCGATCCGGGTTCGATTCCCGGCGGGGTCGGTTTCCGGATTTTCGCATGTGGGAATCGTGCCGGACGATGCCGTTGCTCAGCGGGATTTCTCGGGGATCTCCCGTTTGCCCCGCCCTTTCACTCCGGTGCTGGTCCATACTCACCTCATGCCGACCATAATCTCTCACTCTCATATTCGTTCTACAGACAACTGAGTGTTGTGTATAATCGTTGCTGATCACTCCATGTCCTAGAACACTCGACTGGCCGCTAGCCAACCACGACCACGCTACCACAGCCCTTGCCTTGGTTCGAGTTGAGATGGCCGGTGGTCCGGGATTGCGGGGAAATTGTTCGCTTCGACTCAGGACAAGAGACTCTGGCTACGCTTCAAGGTGTCGGAGGTCAAGGACCCCAGCTGGCGGTTGTAATATTTATGTGCTTGTTTTTATCCCGGGCGCAGTGGACGCGGATTCGAGAATAAATATTCGTCCCGGGGGTAAATTTATGGCGGGAATCAGCTTAATGGCCGCGCTCGTGCCAGTTCGGGTCGAATGTGAAAACAAACGAGTTCTTTATTCGCGTTAATGGCGCAGGAGAAGTACACGAATCAAACCCGACAAAAAATACGACAGCTGCATGAGCTGTTGTTTAGATTTATTATTTTCTAATACCACTATAATGCATTTCATTCAGAAATATTATCCGGCGTAGATGCTATTACACATTGTTAAAATATGCCCGATGTAATTTTTACTTAGTTATATTAGCAACAACAGTGTTTTAGGCTATATATTTAGGCTACAATTGTAATAAAAAAGTAGGATATTTAACTACTGCGCCAAATGTTTCACTTCCATACAAGTATCTTTTAAAGACATCACCAACTATGATTATTATGCAACAAGTATTTTTCTAACTTTTAAAGTACGAAACTAGTAACACATATTACTTTAATAAGTTTGAAGGATATTTTTTTTTCCTCTTTAGTACCTGAAACAGAAAAGAAAACGCTATTTTCAAAATTAACTTAGGTAGTTTTATTACAAGAAAACGATATTAATAATTATTGCAATTTATCTTACCCTTACCCAAAATAAAAACGTATTCACAATATTTTCAGCAAAATGTCAATTAAGAACAGCGAAAATCTGTATCAGAAACAGGACTTCTATTTTATTACAGTTATGTTGTAGGGATACTCGAAATACTGTCGGATCTATTTGTATATACCTGTAAATATGTATGTAATTGTACCTATGTATATATCTATGTCATAAAATTAATAGGTTTATTTAACACAAATAACACAGTTTAGGTAACTAGAACATTAACGCCATTGAGTTCCGTTGGTTTGGTATTATTATATACCTATGTAATACCATAAGACTTTGTACCGACAAGCAAACTTGACTGATATCCTTACTTTAACTTATTGAAAGTCTCAGTAAAATCTTTAGTTTCAGTGATGTAATCTATCACGTGGTACGATTCCAAGCGCAAGAGACCCCAAGCACAGGCGCTGTGCACTTCATATCTCGAGACCTGAAAAATTCGCATTTTTATTTGGACACAAGCTGGAATTCCAACAACTGTAAGATTGCGTCACTTTTTAAATTGGCCTTTGACTTATTTGACATTTCCTGGAAGTCTCTCAGCCAATAATTTAAATATAACTAATACAGACCTATATCACTTTAACAGCAAGCAGCTAATGAGCATATGCTGTCTGCTTCAGTTCACAGATATTTTTTCAGGCTAGCGTACAAGTCAGTGAACCCGCGAATTTTTCCCGTCTTTTTTCATATCTAACGCACAGAAAATATAAAAAGGAAAAGTGTAAAATGATTGCTACTACGAATATTCTGGGTATAGTCGAAAGATTATGGTCACACAAATACACAAGAAATAACGAAAAGAAAGTGCTGTAAATTAGTAGCGGATTTAGAAACGAATTTGGGGGGCGGGGGGTGTGCGTATGTGATTTAATGGATTTTAAAAAATACCAGCCATCTTAAAAGTGTGGTTGTTTACTGTCACATGACATAAAAATAACATACATGTAAGTAGGACACATTGAAGGCACTAGATCATCATAGAACTAAACTCCAATTTCCTTGAGCCGACTGGACATACTTTGGTTGCATTACGTTGAACATGAATTTGGTGTGGGCTTCAGCCCGGTAGCCCCCCTTTTTTTCTCCACCGTAAATCTGCCCCTGCTGAAAGTTAAGACGCTGCTTAGGTGTAAGTATTTTTACACGTTCTTGTGTCTAAATGCGTGGAAGCTACAAGCTAGGAATTCCCAGAAACGCGCATAAGTTCTCAACCTAGTCTCTCGACATAAGTCATTAAACATGAGTAACTTGCTTCTACGAAGCATTCAGAGGTGATCCTATAACATAGGTGCCTAATAGTAAATATAAATGTATAATCAACACGTCTATACGTTTATTATAAGTTCCGGTACTAAGAAGCTCACATCTAAAACAGACCGCGAAACTCATTTTCGCAATTTTCGGCATCAATAACGTAAGTTATGAATAACAGTTGACGCCATGAAATGAAACAGACACGTTCAATGATCTTTGAATGCTTCGCCTACGTCTCTTAAGCACATTGCGAATTTTTCAAATTAACTTCTATCGCCACACCACGTGACCGCTTGGGCAGCCGCATTATCAATTTCAGGTTTGCACAGTGGTAAACATTTTAAACCAATTTACATTATTATGTAAATAAATTAATATATATATATATAATTAAAATATATACATAGAAACTATCAATTAAGCAATGATGTCAATTTTGAGCTGCAGATTCTTATAGTCATCGTTATATTTGACATGAATATTGTGCAACATGACTTTCGTTATTAGCGAATCCCGAGTTGAGGGTAATGTCCAGATTAAAATCTTCTAATAGGATATTTTAAAAAAAGGGTATACAATTCGTCAAGTTCATCAGTATGATCACGAAACCAATTTTTTTATATAGAAAAATTTTGGTTGGTGTGTGCCTTCAGGACACCACAGATATTTTATGGAAAAATTCGCGAGTCCAATAATCTGCATGTTATAATTCACTGCCATTTGTATCCTCAAGTCCCACCAATTCGCTTATTTTCTGATGTTCCAATGAGTATGAGCTAGAGGATAAATTATCGGGGCTCCAGTATTCACAGGACAATAGATTCTAGCATGCAGGCCATTGAAGTTGCGAATATCGCCTCTCTGTACCGATAGATATTAAAGAAGAAATGATTAAAAAATTATATACAGAAAGAAAAATATTGTTGTAGATTCTTGCGAGAAATGTAATTCTGCTAAAATATTAACAATTCGTGTTTGGTTACCGGCACTATTTTCATGTTCTCACAACCATTAGAATAGTAATATTAATTGAAAAAACTTACTTCTTCCATAAGGAAATTTTTTGACGTTCCCGATTTTTGTAGGAAACATATACAAATATTGTCATAGTTCTTCTTCTGAATTAATGATTTGTTTTGTAGAATGTATCAAATATGCTGTTGTAGGAATAGTAATTAGTTTAGTCGTAAATAATTCGCGTTTCCGTTTTGTTGATAAACTATATTTCGCTGCACTATTCCTTAGTGAGGAATGTCATAATTACTGGTGTTGCTTTTACGATATTATAACCTTGTTCGATCTCATTGCAGGATGTTGTACAGGCTATCGCAGAAGATTTGTAATTTGATAGAAATGTTCACCGAGTCCTGCCACAAAATCGGTAGCAAATGGTAAACGTCGGACGAGTGTAAAATATCTCGGAGTTAAATTTTTGTCAGCAAAATAACGCAATTTTCGCAGGTTCCTGGAAGTAGTATAAGCAAGCAAAGCTAATATACTACTCCTCTTTATATCTTTATTCATCCCGTGTAAATATTTTACTTTAATTCAAAATATTAGTAAAGATGTTCAAGATTGGTGTTATATACCGTTAGAAATCCTCTACTGTCCGCAGATGTGATATGTGGCTGAGAATGTGTACGTACAATAATTATATTTTGAGATAATGATGTATCGCAAAATTATTTTGTGCCAACATACCCTTGTTCTGTTTGTTGGCACATGCTCATTTGTTTGTTTACTTTTGTTTTGTATAGTTTGTCTATTTGTCGTGGTAACTAGATATAGCCTATATTTTTTTTTTTTTTTTTTGGCAAAGTTGCTCCACCCTAGCACTGTTTGTTTCTTTAAACTTCTGTGAAATTTTTATTGCAGTAAACTGCTTAATGTTTTATAAAGAACATTTCAGGCAATTATTTATGTGCAGTTAGTTAATGCAGTATTGTAAAATTATAGAACAATTCTTGTGTAATACTTCTGACCAACTTTAATCATGATCTGGTCATATTTGTCTTCAAATGAATCAAACAAAATTTTATTGGTAAAATTTTAATTAAAACTATCATGTTTTGATTATTAAAAACACGCGTGTGTTTTAACATATTATGTTAGGAAGTACTGTCTGAATACTAATTTTAGTGCAATACTATTTTGGTAACATCAAGTAGCTACGACTCTATGCCGGGCTATAACCTCTAGATATTTCTTTGTCTCGACCTTGTTGTTTCTTACACATCATGGCGTGAACATCATCCTTTTGTAATGTCGTAATTCGACAAGTTTTCCGCCTAGGCTGAGTTTATTCTTTCACTTTATTGCCTTTTGCGCCCAAGTGTTACATTGTTTATATGGCGTTCTTCTTTTAAAATTATTTGTTTGCTTATTTAATGTAGTGGTTCCTGCCACGCGGATTCATCTCTTTACTATGTAGAATGAAAGGAAGCCTATCCAGTATTTGAGGGATTTGGCTTGTCTACATCTTCCGATGTAGAAGAAACATTATTTATACTCGTCCCTTTTGCTGTACCGTCATCGGTAGCCATGGGCAAGATGGAGAAGTAACATATTTCGGCGGTAGAAAGACTGTCCCCATGAAGGATAGCCACGAAAGTCCAGCCTATTTTTTGTTTCCTTCTCTCGTCCTAACTGCGTATGTGCACACAGCACTAGTTATTCAAATTTGAGACTTTTATTTCTGATTCGATCACAACCTCTGCAAAATTAATTGAACCATGAAAATTGAAAATTTGTTAAAATATGTAAAACTAAAACGTAAGATCATTACTAATTTTGTGAATTCCCTTGTTTAATTATTTTATTAAGACATTCTTAAGCCATACGTGCTTTTCTTGATTTGTTAATGTATAGATTAGATACACTAAATACTCAGTGAGCAATGATTTTATTATTGTTATAATTAACTAAACAAGGCATTAAAAATATTATTCTGAATTCTTATTATAATTTTATTTACTAGACCTCAACCTTTCTATAAAAGTAATATTCAAAGGCTCTTATGCTCTTAAATTTTAAATTAATTTTTTTGTGGCCTCCTAAATTAATTTTTTAATGTGAAGTGTTGGGGAAAGGAGGCTCGGCCCTTTCTCTGACCTCGAACAAGGAGCGCCGATCAACAACTTGTGTCCACGTTAGTGCTGTTTTCCCCTTTCTTTGCTTGGCTGGCCAAGGAGCTGTTTTGATCGGTTTACCCTATTGGTTTACCCTTCCTGAACCTCCTAGGTAGGTTGGTTCAGTTTGGGGGAGTTCTACCAAACAGTGCACCCTTAAAACACTGCAGTTTCTTGCAACATGTATGATAAGGTGAAATACGTCTGATACATCGTAGTTGTCTGCTGACCAATAACAGGCATCACATATAGGCTAATGAAAGCGAAATTCTTATTGCCTTAGTCAAATAGGGCAACAGTTCGTACTAGTGAAAGCCAGTAAACATTTGGTAAGCAGAACGTGCGTTGAAAGCCAGCAAACAGTCAAGTTTCTCCACGATAACCCATCATTAGAGATTATGGTATCTCGCGAAAATGTTTTGTGCCAACATACCCTTGAAAACGCTTTAGTATCTTGCAACATACATGATTCGATGATATACTTCTAACACAATGTAGCTGTCTGCAGACCAATAACAGTCATCAAATATTACAATATCGGGATTCTTATTTGCTCTGTCAAATAGGTAAACAGTTCCAAGTGCAAGCTAGAGCCAGTAATGTTCTGGTAAGCTGAACGTGTGTTGAAATCCAGCAAACAGTCAAGTTTTCCCACGATAAACCATCATCTCTACCCACCATCTCAAATTATAAGTTCGACGGTAGAGAAGCCAACCTGCTGTAAAGCGAACACACACGTAACTCACATCTCATAGTGGCTCACAGTCAGTGTAGTCACATATTGTACTCGTGTATACACAGCCACAGTAAATTTACTTTGTATGTCCCCCAAATTATAACGTGAATTCGACACGTCCTTATACTGTGTATTGAGTGTACAAATTATTACGAACTTAAAAGTCTTATAGTTTATAATAATCATTTGCTGGCACCTATACACATTTTACTCTATATATTTCACATAACGTAGTAACTAAATTTATTCTGATGTCCAGTCATTTGCTGTAAATAAAACCAAAAACATGTTTACACAATGGAATTTACATGTTCAACTATCCAACCTAGTAGAAGTACTAACTTACACTTTAGAGCATTCAGATAAATAAAAAGTACACACATTTTGAAGTATTAAAGAAAACATAATGTCTACAATATTCAAGAATAGTCACTCTGCGTGAAGTCGTAAGAAAACTATTTTTATAAATTAATACAAATAATTCATTTTTGTCGTAATAAACTATTATGTAATATAAGTCAATGAAATACATGTTTAAAAAAATTAAATAGTTTACATGAATGTGCGATGATGTTGTGAGATTTGCAAACCAAATTTTTCAAGTCCGATTTTTTTTATCTGGAATTTTATTGTTTATAGTAACAACATTTTGCCACAGCTGTACTTTACAGTGTGTAATTTCACGCATTATGAACTATGCGTACGACGATGCCTGTGTGAATTACTTTCTAGTAAATTATGAAACCTCAAAGTTGTCGTAGTAGCTGTACCAAAAGTTTTTGTACGATAACGCAGGTTTAATACCGTTAAATTGTATGCAAGTTACTCATACTAAAGCTGTAGACTGTTGTTTGACTCTAAGGAATACTGCGGATGACAATCTCACCAAATATGCATCATTAAGTAACGTATTTGGCTTGCGACATTCCCAAACAAATTCGTTTTATACAGCAGTGTTGTTTAACTATGTCCCTTTAAAGCAAGTAATCTATCTCTATTTTCAGAAAGCATGAGAAATTCAACTGAGGCAGAGAGAAATGTCTTCCTGTCACGAAAAGCAGTAGCTGAAATCATCCGCGAGATACGTTCCAGCGATAATTGGAGAAAGTAAAAGAAAAGCCTGGACTTTCTACTGCGAAATAACTATCTATGTTGTGTTATTACATTAATTGAAACCGAAGACTGCGGCCACGAATGACAGACACGCAACGCTATGGACAAATTTGGCTAATCAATTCTCTTTCATACCACCCCAATTATTTGCCTGCACGGGAATTTTTTCGGACATTTTATCGTGTTATGAAAATTGTCAAAAGGATTTTTGCTTTACAAGCGTGTTATCATTTTTTTCGATCAGTTCACTGTTTGTCACAGATGGAAACCATTCTGTCAGTTCCCTTATGCAAATTTTTGAAGAGGCAAAGTATAATGAATATTATTTTACACTCTCTCTAAATTTAAAAAAGTTCGAATCAGACGATTTACGCATTAGTAAAATGAAAAACATAGATATATTTTTACCGTAATTGTGTGAAAAGATGGCACTATGCTGATAATTAGGGTGTTATGCACACTAGCGTGCCTTCTGTCAAAGGGACACATGAAAGATGTTTTAAGCTACACTACGAGTATCTGCACTAACAATAGCGAGTTACCCAACAGTAACTTACAGCGTGTTAAGAACAATAACCTAAGTTGAATACAAAATGTTTGTTATAGAATATGATCTATAGCGCCAATATTTGCTCTTTTAATGATTTTTGCAACGGGGTTGTAATATAAACGGTTGTTGTAATACAACATTTCATATACTGTGGTTATTTTCTGGGCTGCCATAAATACGTTTATTAATTTATACAAGTACTAATTTGAATTACTCAAATAATTCAGACTTTCTACGATGTTCTTACGCTTTACCTATTGCGTATTCCTCGTATATTCATTAATTGCATGCTTCATGATAACTACAGTTCGGTGCACTACACTTTTTCATGCAAAATTTGTTTTTGCCGAACATGAAAACTGACACATTTAAGTGTCTACATTTTAAATGTAATCAATTTACATTGCAATATGTAAGCCTTGATTGTAACCTTTGGTCGAAATAAAGAAGAATAAAGAAGCGTTATTTTGGTTTCCTAAGCGTCTTACGTGGTCAAAATCTGCTACTGACCAACAGTAAGTAATCGTATTACTTAACCGCGCAAATTAAACTGACTTAAATTACCTTAACACTTAACAAAACTTTATTAAGGGGTGACAATAACTTCATAAATGCATAACTACAGTTAAATGTGAAGTACGCTAAGTCTGTGTCCAGCAGGATACAGTGACACGCACCAATGTGAAAAAAAAAATAATAATTTTGTACCTTCGATATGCGGTTACATACACACAAAAGAGTTTTACGGTATTAAATGTGTTTGTATGTATTATGACTATGAATAAGTGTAAACTACTCGACCACGTTAACAGACACTTTATTAGAGTTAATATAAACAATAATTTCAATTTTAACGAACGATGCATATCACATAATTTTGACCTATCTTGATACGTCACACCGATTCGTTTTGCCTTTATTTTTTACTTCAGGGGCTGCGGTGGTCGAGGAGGTTTGACTGCTGGCGTCAGCGGTTAGCGCTCCTCTTGGGTTTGACTCCCGGCCGGGGAGGTGACAGTTAACGTCATCTGCTCTTCTTCAGGACTAGGTGTTTGTGTTTGTCTTGACTAATTACAAATCTCAACAAACAAAATATCAATTACTCAGAGTTGCTTGGATTCGCCAACTTAACAAAAAAGGAGGGGGTTGATTGGTGCAGTGGCAAGGCTAAAGCCTTGTCATAGTACCAAGCACTTTCATAAAAATAAAACAACATTTTCCTCCCACCTAGGCAATCAGAGTTCGATTCCCGGCAGAGTAAGTTCCCGGATATACGCATGTGGGAATCGTGACGGACGATGCTGCGGGAATCCGTCCTTTTCATTCCAGCGCTGCTCCATTATCACATCACGTCACACCTCACCAACTCAAAGACCTCGCTGGTAAGTGCTTACCAATATCACTTCACTTTTTTTTGTAAGGTGATATTAGTTTGTAGTCAATACAAATAAATGTGTACTTTCCTCAATTCTTTCAAATAGATGCTGGCGAATAAGAAACTAGAAGAATAGTATGAGGAGTGTTCAAGTGTCGAGCACGCAAACATTGCACGGGACTGCCTACGTCACTCTTCGTGTGGCGCTATTAACTGTGTCAAAGCTGCAAATACGCAGCTGTAGACACAAACTTGGCAAGCGTGATAAATGTCATGTAAATATGCTCGATATAGCCGTGCTCACAAATGCCCCAGAGAGGTGACGTACAATGGAACTGCGAGAGCCAACGTGAATGAAGCACCTATTGTTCGTCATTTGTGTCATTTCTATTTTACAAACAGATTGTGTTCGAAACAACAGATGTGTTATGGGGACTGAATACGGGACCATGGTATATTCTGTTTCACGTATCTTCAATAAAATTTGACACTTTTGTTGAAGCCACTACTTTTTGAGTACTGTACATTTTCGGTGGTATGTCAGTCAACAATTTTAGCTCTAAAATGAACCTGAGATATTCATTCTAGCAATGCCGCATTCCGATACTCACTGATTCCACTGTTCAGCGGTTTCAGTTATGTCAGTTACTGTTCAGATACTGTTTGCGAGCACTGATGGTCACTAAGAATTGTTCACGACTGACTCCTCGTGCGAGGCTATACTGAAGCTCAGGAGGATGTGTAGCGGCAATGAAATGACATCGGCGTGAGATTCAAAATATTTGTACCCTAGAAACTAACGTAAAAATCCAAATAATCATCGTTATACAAATGACTTTATTTAATATGCATAAAAATATTTCTTGAGAATGTTATTCCAAGGTAATAATGATAAATATCATTAAAATTAAATTTATATTATTGTCAGATGCATATTGTCGGATAATTCTGTAAAATATAATAATTCTTATAAGAATGAAATTTTTTAAATATGTTAGGAAACTGTGTTTACTAATTCGCGAATGAGTTTTCTTTTATTTAAATTTTCATAGCTGCCAACCGCTCCGAAGCTCTCCGATCACTGACGATGATGAAATAATTTCTGATTACTGACGTGGTTCCATAACTGCTGAGAAACACTGACATCAGTGCTGACATGCAGTATCGGAATGCAGCACATATACGCCGTAAATTTTGTCGTTCAGTGTTGCACACATTACATGTTATTAACAGCAATGCCCAAAAGAAGCTGTCTAAATCTACTGAAATTATACGAAACAGATCATAACTATACAAACCCGAACACCAACTAGGAGGGATCTGTGTTTTGTTTTCATTCAAACAAAATCCTAACAACTTCCTCGTACGTAAACATCCCTGAATCTCTTATCTATAGCACATGCGTAAACGATAGCAAATATGCAACCCCGATTAAAGTGACGCAACTGTGTGACAACGGTACTTTCACCCAACCGCCTTCTGCAACAAATCATTATTTTCTTTAGTTACATACGACCATCATTGAGCCTGTTAACTGAATGAGGTTGCTTAGTCATTCATTCAATTAGTTTAAGTTAGTAAATTGCACATTTTACGTACAGTTCCTGATTTCATGTCTTAGCTGGCGACATAAGTGACTGCCAAAATGTGTTTCTTGTGCAGAAAAGCTGTAACTAATATTAAGTTACCTTTCATATGTAAGGTAATATTCACTAGTTATGAAAATCATTTTCCCTTTTATGAAATGCCGTAGTAGTCATAATTCTGTAAGATATTAGGCAGTGACCCTATAAATTTATTTCTGAAAATTAGGGCATCTTTTGTGCTTCTGATTCTTGTATCACGTCAGTATTTTACCGCAATTATACTACCTCGCTTTCTTGTATGTCTGGTTGTATGTTTGTCCAGTACAAATATGTAATCAATTTTAAACTATCTTCCCGGTGAGCTAGATACTTGAAACAGAACAGAATTAGATGACAATACCATATTAGAGGGAAAAAACATAAAATCATTATTTCAATAAAATAAATCAAAATATAAGACGTTTATTTTATCGAAACGGATGAAAATTGTAAAATAATTTATCCTAGCCTAATAAAGATTTACAACAGCACATATAGATCCCTAACACCATACAGACTCCTAACCTCACACGGACATTCCTGAAAATTTGTTATTGTGTGTTTGAAAATACTTGTAAGATTAAAAACAGAAAACGTGGAGTTCATGCAATTGTAAGGAGTATAGTGACTTAGGTGAACTATCCCTGCATTAATTATGTATTGTATACGCCCTACGTTTTTCGTTTTAAATTTTACAGGTATTTTAATGGAATTAAAATTTACCAGTCTCAAATTTTCACAACAATCTGTATGGGGTTAGGAATGTTCATGAGGTTATAAATCTGTTAGAGGATATGAATAATTATTTTATAATTTTTAGACTGTTTTTAAAACGTGGTATACTAAAAAATTAGGTTAAAACTATTAATTTCTGGAAATATAGTAGTCAAATTGCCGGGAGGGGGGAGGGGTTTCTAATAAACATGTTTCTAATATTCGGACTGTATTTTAAAAAGAATACTATCAAGCATGTGATATTTTATTAGATGAGGATGTTAGAAAAGAGTTAAGCAGTTACGTGTGAAGCAGAACCGAGATGGGGCATCACTGCTTGCGCTAGGCAAGGCATCATCTTAATATCACATTGGGTTTTTATACAGAGCTATCTTACGAAAGCAAGCGTCTCTTCATTCTGCCATCGTCTCGTATTTTCGGAATATTTATATTGTTATTTTTTTCCCGCGGTACACGCATGCTGTGTAAACTCACGGAAAATGCTTCCTGCCACGAATGGCGTGTTCTTTACGTGCAGTCCAGAAATGGGAGCAAAAAGAAATAATCTTGCAAGAGAATCGATAACTCGTTGCTCAAACAAACCTTCCGTGAAATATGCCAGAGGGGAAGGGCAGACGGGAAGCACGGCTGGGAGAACAACCCACGTTTTGGAGGGGGAACCACACGGTTTACCAACAATAAACAAAAATTTCACGACCGAATAGAAGCGGAATAAAAATCGCGTCTCCCTTTTTCCAATCGGTTGCAACACTCCCTTATTTCTTCTCTCCCCTTCGTATTCCCTTCGTCCTTGGCTAGATAGTCTGAGGCTTATTCCCGGTAATTCCGTACTGCACCCGCAACTACCTTCCACGAAATTATCCCAATTTCGCTCTCATTGTTGGGCGCTGACTTTCTGCCCCTGCGTGTACGCGCGCCTTCTCAAGAGTCCCTTGCCTACCAACATCTATATTTATTCATACAACTTTAATAGAATTTAATTCGCGAAATTGCATGACGTGAGACGGAAGGAGAAGCGGGGGTGCCGCGAGGACAAAAAAAAAAAGGAAAACTGATTTCCCAGCTCGGAGCCAATTAGCGAATGGCGGAGAAGAAAGAGGAGGGATTGGAATTCTCTTCGTCCCAGCCAACCCCCTGTACCAGCAACACCCTCCCTCTTCTTTCCAGCACATCATTCGCTTCTCCCCCTCCGTGCATAAGGACCATGGTTAGTGGAGACAATAAAGGATTCGACTGAGGATGCACGGACAGACGGTTGGAATAAAATCCGTGGTGCAGGGCGAAATACGTTGTCGGAGTGACAATCATGAAGAGTCCCTTCCATAAATCAATTCCGCGGCCTCTAAACAATACGAAATACATTTTGGAAAATAAGTTATAAATATTCGTACATATAAGCTTAGCGTTGTTCCATGCGAATTATTTCAACTTTGTTTACGTACTGTTTACTACACAAGACTTCACGTAATGCCAAGGTCATTATTTAGTGTCACAAACGGGGCCGGGGTCGGCGCAGTGGTTACAGCTCTCACTTCCCAATAAGATATATTCGGGCTTGATTACCGGCGGGATCGGACACCGAATAATCACATGAGGGAATCGTGCCCGACGATACCGCTGGTCGGCAGGTTTTCTCGGGTATCTCCCATTTCCCTCGTCCCCTCATTCCGGCGTCTCTCCATTGCAGTCCGGGGTGTAACAGCCTCGCTCTCGCCACACACATTTTACACGATGTTTACTGTCATTTTCAACGGATATGTACATACGTTGAGTATGGGGTAGTTTGAAGCAAAATTTGTCTGTCAGTAATAAACGACAATTACGTTTATCTGCGGTCTCATTAACGGTTCAATCATGCTACGATAGGAAAGTTTGAAATCCCACGTTACGAAAGTAACACAGTACCAATTCGTAGTATTTCATTCCCAACGTCTGTGTCTGCCCTTACTGAGAATGCTGACATATCACTTTTACGTGTCAAATATTCGAAACTAATTATGTCTGAGACACGTAAACGGCATACGTAATTTAAATACATTTTAGGAAGCCTGTATTATTATAGATTGCGTATGCATAACCGTACTGCACAATGCGTAAACAGTGTGGCCCAAAAATTCTTCAATAAATCATCAGGCGTTTTCGATGAATCACCTGCTAGAGCAGGGTAGGTTATCTTAGTTATGTGACTAGGTTTTGTCAATCACCAGGAATTTGAAAACGCCTGTAATTCTTTTCAAGGTTTTAAGCTGGCGGGAATCTAAAAATAGCGTTCATATTTTCTACGTGAGAAATATTTTGGCAAATACTACGTCCGCCATGCGTTATTGCACGTTATACTATTTATATCTAAATATACTGTCCTTTCGTGATTGTTTCTTGGATGTTTCCAACATAGTGTATTTAGTTTCACTTCGTTGTGATTTCGATGTTTAATGTTATCATTTTATTTTTATGACGAATGACGACTTTCATCTACTAACCGCCACTTACCCTGTTTGAGAGTAGGGTGCGTATGAGTAGTTGATTGAGAGGACGTCAGTTGAAAATTCGAACACGGGTTAATTTAATGCCCACTAAACTTGAATTTTTACTGACCTACCTATGTGACTTTTCAGAAGCGCTTGTCTACTTTATTTTATCGGTTTAAGCACATGTACTGGAGACTGCCGAGATATGTGTTTTATCTGGGTATTCTAGTTTTCTTCCCCGTATTCATCTCATCCAGCAGGGTGTAATTTAATATTTATCCTTCCATAATAGCCGGCTACAGTTATCTGCAATCTCCTTTTATCCATAATGACTGTGTCTGCTGACAATAACAAAACTAAAGTTCATGTATTTTACTTGCTTATAAATATCACCGTAACTGTAGTCTCATACAAAAATAATATTGTCAACGGAGATATTAGATACATTAGGCATATTTTTGCGGTTGAATCAGTAGCACGTTTCAGGACCAGAGAATTTTACAGACTCCGGTAGTGCTAGTGTTTGCAAACGCACTACAAATAGTTTGCTGCCGTTTACAGTTTTTAGCTACCTGAGTCTCGAGGTAAACAGCGTAGTGGTTTTGGTAATTCCCGATAGTTAGAATTTCTTCTTTTAGGATGTAAATGTAAATTAGTTGGCACTGTACCACACTATTGTGAGATTAGCGTGTGTTATAGCTTTGAATAGTAAAATAACTATGTCTGAAGAAACAAAACAAAGAATTTGCATTTCATACTTGAAAATGCCTGCGAGAACCACATTTATTATTTAAATAATTATTTAAAAATTACGAAAGGTACAGTATAACATGGACTATACAATTAATTTTTGAAAATGCTATAAATTGGTAATAGAAGTTTTATTTTATGCAGATACCTATCAGTTTATTTTTCATAGCATGTGGTAACTAAAACATTTGACGAACCTTCTATCTCGCATAGTTACTCTAAAATACACTTGTTAGTGAAAATTATAGCAAATTTAATTGCCATATTTTTTATTTTAATAATTGTACCACATTTCTTGTTTTAAACATAAATTGTGACTAAATGCTGCTATTAAGAATTTTTTTATCTATCATAAATTTTGCGTAATGGCACGTAAATGTCAAAATTTGTATGTTACGATTGTAAGTACAACAGTAAACCCAACTGACAAAAAACTGAAAACAGAAAATAACAGTCATAACGATGTTGCAGGCTGTACGCACTTTTATATATAAACAAAATATAAAACATTTTTGTATATCAGTAAAAATGCTGAGATTTGAAAGAAATACCAACAATTTTTTACAAATACAAACATATTTTATTTTGTGGTATTATACAGCAGAACTTGTAGCCTACAATGTTGCTATTCACTGTGAATGATTTCATTTTATATGTCAGTTGGGTTTAGTGTCGTACTTAAAACCGAAAATTGCAATTTTTGGCATTTACGTGCCATGCAGCAAAATTTATGACAGATAAAAAAATTCTTAAGTGAAAAATTTACTTGCGTGTTATGTCTTACTTAAGGAAAAATATCTTCGACATATGTTAAAAAGTAATAATATGACGATGAAAACTGCCGAAGACCGTGCCCTTAATTCACTTTATTTAAAATAATAGCTATACTACTTATCTTATAAGATAACATGTTTGTGTATGTTTGAGGTCAAATGTTTCTCCCACCATAGAAAAAAATTGCTACGATTTGCTTAAAAGGTTTGCTTTCTGCCGACGTAGAGGTCGATATATCTAGAAATTAAATTTCCATCTTTGACTAAACTGAAGAAAATCGCAATTTTTAAATCCCTGACTGACTCAGCTAGCAGCGGTAACTAAATATTAATTTTCGTGGTTGCTTCTAAACACAAATGTCTCGTTGTAAACGCTTGCGACCAACCTGTTGCCGAATAAACAGTGAAAACACACGTACAAAGTGAAACATTTATGTAATATTACAAGTTTCTTCTTTGAAGTTTTACAAATGTTTGTAAGTATGCATAACAATTTCCTGGTGGAATGATTTAAATATTTATTTACAAGGAGCTTCTTTGAAAAAAATTGGGAAAAACTTAAAAGTCTGACTTTATTTTAAGTTTGTCAGAAATGATATAGTTACACATAAATTACATCCTCTATGATAAGTTTTTCTGGAATAGAGTTAATATTAATGTTAACTGCATTATTCTAAATCAAGAAATCAATGGCATTGATTTGTACATTGAATTTAACAAATCAAAACGTGTGACTGCAGATTGTATAGGGGTAAACTGAGCGGGACGTAGGTTCGTATCACAGTGCGTCCAAGTTGTTATTTTCTCATAATAAATATACGAATATTATTTGTTTAAAATTATTTAATGGAGAAGTTTTGTTTTATTATTAGAATAAAATAGATATTTATAACTACATTTACCTAATTGCTAGTACAAACACTAGTATATACGTTGTAATTTTACGAATATATCCGTTTTCTTTTACAAGAACAAACTTTATAGTTTTGCAAGGAATTTCTTTTGACAACTTGGTTTCCAAGAATTTTCTTCGTAAAATATATATTTTTTTATAGTGAATGGTTCCAATATTTAACTGTCTTATAATGAATAAAAAAAAATATTACTTACATGCTTAGTTTTCAATCGAATCTCATGAAAAATTGTTCATATAACAATGTACCATACTAATACAATAGCTTAGAAACATTCATAAGAAAGTTGTAGTGTGAAATTGTGTATTGAGACTCATTAAATCTGAAGTTCACTTATTAAAAGTGACTTTTACTGATCGTGAAAGAAGCTATTTTACCTAATTAAATCAGTGTATAGCCGCATATGATTAGTGCACATTTATTTATTACGATGTTGGCAATATCCCACACACAAATATATATAATACACATATGAGTATACAGCATGGCCAGAAACAAACGCCTAGTAAGAACACAACGCGATGCTGTACGAAGACCTTTATGCACTGGACACAGATAGTCTCCTCTTGCGCTCCATGATCAAGTATTATTTCATGTATGTTCAGCCAAGAAACATAGAGTTATGTTTGGACTGCTCGGTTTTTTAACCTGGACCAATAACACGCAGGTCGGAACAGTAGTACAATGTAAAAAAATTTCTCCGTCGATTTACGGAATTTCCGGTAAACATTTCTCCTGATACCTCCGTGAATTCACGGAAACTTAGTCAATAATATAACAGAAGTTTCTGTAAAACAGTTTCATCATACGGAACTGGGTCATATTTACATGTATACAATCATACAATTGCATTTCTAAAGGTTTTGTAGATTTACCGGTGATGATATAAAAATTTATCCGTAGTATTTTCATCTGTCTAACCCAACAGTTTACGATTTCTTCCGTGCAAGTGTCCGCAGATTCATGGACTTATTACGCATGATTCCGTAGTGTATATTTACTATAGACACTTCCGTATTTCACTTTTACGGACACTATTTCCGTTTGTTAACGGTACATTTCCGTTAAAATTTTTAACGGTGTACATGTGAGTGTTTCAAGTGGTACCGAATGCCAGTGGAATATTTAGTATGTTATTAAGGAGTAATAAACAACAATTGCTAAAAAAAACTCTCCCAAACATAAGGTGGCACTATTAAAAATAATTTTCGTTGTTTTATGGAGAAGTGCTGGTAAAAAATTCTCCAGAAGTGTCAGTTAATATACGGAAGGCAACTAGCTCCACTTATAGAAACTCGCATATTAATGTAACTTCTTTAGGATGCAGGCACAATAATGCGTTCGGTTATGTATTTAGTTTATTCTCGCAGTTTTACATATGTTTAAATAATGAAACATAATCATGTATATCCGTGTTACAAAATAGTGTTCCCTTTAACTAAACAGACGTTTCCGTACATTTTCCCGGAAAGTGTAACTAAGCATTGCCTAATGTGTGTTGCTTTCATGCCAGATTTAGTAACACAATGGCCACCATTAGGCGAATTCCTTGCGAACGGCAGGGTTTAAAAGGGATACACATGCCAAATTAATTATGCATAGTGAGCGTGCCGACCGATAATCCGTACCCAATTAGGCTTCAGCATCACGAAGGTTTATACAGCATCAGTGTTGCGACCCTTATTTGATCTAGTGGCCCACCACCTTACGACCTCGTATACCATACGTTACACGTATGATTTGGATTCATTTTTAATAAGGAGAATTCGGGTGGAGTTTATTGGTGAGATTCAGACCAATTGGGATGTTTTACATTTATTAACTATATAAAACGTTTTTGTGATACGAGATGAGACATTTGTAATACTACCCCCTTAACTTCATTTCGTAACACAGATAGTACCCAGTGTAATTTTAATGTATAAAGTGTCGTGCACATTGGTAAATAATAAAAATGCAGTGCCCATCTTTCATCATAGTTACACGTCTCGTGTGTAGTGGATTGCCTACCTGTCAGGCCACGCGCTTTCTTGTTAGAATAATGTCACCACGGATTTCTCGTAAACGGTTCACCTGAGAGTATTCGGGCAAGACGAACTTTTTTTTGTTAATTTTTAAATTTAAAGTGTTGATCAATAAATACATAAAATAAATCTCTTACAAGTGTTCGTTAATAAGTTTAATGCAAACGCAGGGTGGCAACCCCCATTTCTGCAATGAAGGATGTTGATCTTTCCAACCACATTTCCCGACGTGAATGACGTCAATAATACAAAACACAATTCGCCTATTTGTTGCTTAGCGACAGCTAGTTTTAAAAAATATTTTATTTAAATAATTTCAAATTCCGACTTTTGGGGGCGCACATCTCCCTTAATAATCAGTCTCGGGAAAAAATTGGTTCTGACATTTTCGTCTTGTTTTTTCCTATGGAATTATGGAATCACCTGCCAGCGTTTTTCGGTCTTACTCAGAATCATTATACACACACACACACACACCAACACATACACACACACACACACACACACATATATATATATATATATATATATATATATATATATATATATATAGGATGGTGATGAACTCTACCGACAAACGTAAGAAGGTGATTTTTTATGTAAAATCAAGTAGAAAATATGTGGTACACTTTGTACCTAAAATTAAAATTAAGGGCGGTATAAGCCCTTAAGCTTGGAAAATTTAAAGTTTGTTTTTGTAAAATAATGAAAATTAAGAGGCATTTAATGATGACAAGTTGAGCATTGTTTTATACCACCGGGACCTTGAAACAAACATCAGAACCACATAAATACCTTGCACCCTAATACAAAATACTGGGGTGGCTACCCCTTCTATTACATGCCACTTTACTACCATCAAGAATTACGAAATTGTAATGCGGTTTTCTACTAGAGAAGCAAGTCAGAAGTAAAAAAGGTCCCTTGTAAATGCGTAGGACCAACCGTTTTCGTGTAAAATTCTTATAAAAAGCGGGCTGCAGTCAGACAGTTCTTACTACGTAGGCAATACGGCATACACGTTTGAATGGCTGGCTGCCGTACCAACTTCTATGACTGAGGGATGGGAGAGAATGGAGGCCTAAGATCTCATCAACAGTTAAGATCATTAGATACAGTAACACAAAGAACTGAACAATGTCAGAGAACCGGTGAAGGAATCAGCCATGACCAACATCAAGGGATTTAACACATCATTCGCCTGGAGTGATTTCGGGAAACCATAGGAAACAGGAATAAAGATGGACCGAGTCGGGATTCGAACCCGTAGATTCCTACAACGAGATTCACTTGCACCACCTCACTCGTTGACAATAATGGAGGAAATTTCACATACTCTACACACATTAACAATGCAGTACTGTTACATTCGCAATAATTTGTCTGTGTGCTTAGAGTCAGTGTGTGATTACAGATATTCTATTCGTATTCCTCACGTTCCTGTACATGTATCGCTGTAGTCGACTAACGAGGATTGCATACGAAAACATTGGATCGTGGGCTGTTGCAAGAAGAATACAGTTCTGGTACCTACGTCATACTGATCAATAAACATGTTCGTATAACAGGGGTATGCATTCTGGCAGTTCATATAAAAATCCGCAGTCATTACATCTCGAGCAAGCGAGATGGGACATTAAAAGTGAGGACACGAATCGGAATTTTTGTGAGGTCATCCAGAAGAACACGTAATAGTTAAATGTTATGTAATCGTATTCAATAGGTGTATTATACTCTAAAATTTTATAGCGTTCAAAATTTATTAGAGTACACAACCGTGAATTCAGTGAACTTTGTGGATCCAAATACACTACACAATGTAATATTTTCTTAAATATGCTGCAATCATTGAAGTATTTTCACAGCAATGAGTGATAAATAAAAGCCAAATTTATGAAGGGACAAACAGAAAACAGACTTTTGAAGACATATCGTGATATGACGTCGTACACACAAATACTACAGTATAAAATGGAATACTACTGACGACACAAAAACTCTGTCCAAAATAAAATAATGAGTTTAATTCATGTCTTCATTTCAGTTTACTGGCCGTTCTAATAACCTTACATGAAAGAATTTCTGAGAAAATAAGTTGTTGATACTCTATAATACTGTGTAGTAGTATAAGTGAAAATTATGATAGTTAAGTAAGTTCTGATAACATAGCTAAGTGCATGACTACAAACCAACGTGCAGCACACACATACGGAAAATAAAGTTTTCAATTTTGTCTATCAGTTACTGATAGTTTTCACATACTAACTACGCTCACGTAGACCATTTACATTTCAGGGGTCTCTGTGAGTTTATACAAAATACGTTCAAAAATATTACTGAACTGTTTTTTTGAGGAAAAGTGGCGGCGGGACGTTAACACTACTGAAATTGAGGTTTTACCGGTAATTTTTCATTTTTAAACCTCCCTTTGCAACATGGGAGAACTTTCCAGCGGGACATCCTTCCCTCATTCCTTCAGTGGAACTCAAAAGCGCAGGACTTCGACCCAGGGCTGCTCAGTGGCTCACAATCCATTCGCCAACACAGTTCATGGAACAGTTCCTTCCTTAAGTCGCGTCAGTGCTTATTATATGCCAACTGCACTCCGACAAACAGTATGTAAATCTCTACTGCACTTAAAATGTTTAAACGCCTCGCCCAAACCACTCCATTTCTGCACTTAACTGCTCTATTATTTACGTACTGAGAATTCTTTATAAAAAATAAAAACAAAAAAATTAATTAACGTTAACACTTACAAATTCTAAGTATTAAAGTCGGCCACAATGTAACAAAAATACAAATAACATTTAAATGATGACATTAACATGACTAGGATTTAAAGTTTAACTGTCTACAATTAAGGGCTCACACCTACATGTTACAACTGGTATTACAAAATAGCAGTACCTTAATACACAGACAGTTCTAAAATAATTTGTTACTTGTAATGTAACCTCGTTTGTGATAACGTTATTCAACAACATTCCTCCATTCTTCTCAACGAGCGATATGGTGCAAGTGTTTCACGTTGCAGGAATCTATGTGTTCGATTCCCGACTCCGCCCATCCTTGTTCCTGTTTCCCATGGTTTCCCGAAATCACTCCAGGCGAATGATGGGTTGAATACCTTGATATTGGTCATGGCCGATTCCTTTCCCTATTCTCTGATATTATTCAATTCTTTGTGTTACTGTATCTAATGATCTTAGCTGTTGATGAGATGTTAGGCCTCCATTCTCTCCCATCCCTCAGTCATAGCAGTTGATATGGCAGCCAGCCATTCAAACGTGTATGCCGTATTGCCTACGTAGTAAGAACTGTCTGACTGCAGCCCGCTTTTTATAAGAATTTGACACGAAAACGGTAGCTCCTATGCATTTACAACACAGCGACCTTTTTAACTTCTGACGTGCTTCTGTAGTAGAAAACCGCATTACAATTTCGTAATTCCTGATGGTAGAAAAGTGGCATGTAATAGAAGGGGTAGCCTCCCCAGTATTTTGTATTAGGGTGCAAGGTATTAATGTGGTTCTGATATTGTTTCCAGGTCGGGTGGTATAAAACAATGCTCAACTTGTCATCATTAAATGCCTCTTGATTTTCATTATTTTACAAACACATATTAAAATTTTCCATGATTAAGGGCTTATACCGCCCTTAATGTTAATTTTAGGTACAAAGTGCCCCACATATTTTCTACTTGATTTTTTATAAGGAATCACCTCCCTACGTTTGTCGGTAGAGTTCATCACTACCCTATATATATATATATATATATATATATATATATATATATATATATATATATATATGTGTGTGTGTGTGTGTGTGTGTGTGTGTGTGTGTGTAGGTGTGTGTGTATGAAGAAGGTCCAGAAACTAACGCATAATAAACACACCACGTGAATCTTGGGCTAAATTGGAGACGAAAATGTGTACGATGACATTTTAATGCACAATGTGGCAACATTGTACTGTACTTTGTCCTGTATTGCGCTCCATGGATACCTTACTTTTCTTAGTACAGTAATTCTGTTCTGACCTGTAGGTATATTACGGGTGCAGGTTCAAATACCGAGCAGACTTAACATGATTCTACGTTTGCTTTACATAACACACACAAAACGATATCTGGACGTGGAGTGCAAGAGGGGACTTTCTCCGTGCAGTGTTGCCACATTGTGCGCTCAAAATGTCGTCGTTTGACATTTTGCCACTAACATTTTCGTTTACAATTTAGCCCAGGATTGACGTCATGTGATTACTTTGCGTTTGTTTCTGGACAACCTGCATATATTTATTTGAATGTATGTTAGTTCATAGCGTATGCGTTTCATTACCATTCATATGATAACGGTTTGGTGATTTGTGCGTATGCACCCTAGAATATTTCTAAGAGAAAAAAATTTAAACAAAAACAGGTGGAGGGTTGGTGGACAAATCAGTGCAAGAAAGGGGCGCAGAACAGGATACCCAAAAAATTTATAGAAAAATATTATTTGTACTGTAATTTTTAAAAACATTTTTAAAACGTAATTAAGTGTCATTTTTTAAAGGAGTACTTAAGAAAATTTTAAGTTCTTTTACCGAAATTTCTTCTGACTCAAAGAAGGTGAGCTTTATAATTGGTCAAAGAAATTAAGCGTTCCTAATAAAATATTGTGTTTAAATTGGAAACCAAACGAACGAAATCTTGAGCAATAGCTAGTAGTCAATAAAATACAGTAGTTAATTTGACTTGCGTTGCTTAAAACCAATAACACTCTGCCAGTGTACCTGAACAGTTTCCACGCTTAGTAGGTATTTGTTCGCCCGGCACAGAAGTAGGTCGCTTGATGCGGTTAATTTAATTCCTGGCAGTTGCAACGATAATTAGCCGGTGACACGATACCTCATGCCAGGCACATGCCTGTGGCAACGAGGTTCATTAGCGGGAGAGTATACTGTGTTGATACAGTGCAATGACAGGCTCTCTGAACTAATGTCAGGTCTCAGCGAAGCTACTTCATGGGAATCACTCAGCTATCTCTAGTCCTCGTATTCTTTGATAAACATTACAGGAGAAAAATTCCAAACACACAGAGAAAAATGTTTAGTACAGGCAACCATGTGTACGTATGTATATTCCATTTCACGTAAGTTTGGATAAATATGACAGCAACTTATGGGCAACAATTTGTAATATATTGTTATTTATGTCGCTACACAAGACAAACCTTGGAATACAAATGCTGAAATGGACATCTCAGATTCCTTTTAGAGCTAAAAATGTCTTGCGTTGTGTAACAAATCACAAAATACTGAAAATTATTGCTCATAAGTTTCAGTCAAATTAATCCAAACGTATACGAAACAGAGTATGTATGCAAAACCAGTGTGTATGTGATCTAGCAAAATATTTGCTGTCAGAACAATATGTAAAACAAATCGAATGGTAACATTGCTGTTATAACAAAACGTATAATTAACTGATGTAAGCCTTCTAAACGAGTTAAATCAATCTTCCCGGCAACCAAAAATTTGTTGATTCAAGATTTACTATTTTTTCCCCTTATACAAAAGTACATGCAGGTAACTGTGCCAAGCCTTTTTCTTAGTGCATATATTCTAAGTTTGTACTACTAAAGTAAATAAGTGACTGTTCGAAAATAAAAGGGGTCACAATTTTTTTTTGGGGGGGGGGGGGGAGAAGGGTGGGGGCTTACAAATTAATTATTTTAAGAAAAAATAAAAAAAAGTTGTACAGAAATTTGTGTTTATAATTATTTAACTGCGTGAATTGTGACTGTATGCAAACGTATTTGTTTACAACTGTACCAAATCATTTTACTCTGAAGTGATAACATCTAATTAAACACAGTTGATATCATCTATGGTTTTGTCAATGTCATCAACTCAGGTAGCTTACAGTAGGCCTACTACAATTAGAAAATACAAACACTGCCAAAAATTTTTTTGTCGGAACGTTATCATTTCTCCTGCATTTATATTCAGAACGTTGTAACATGTAGTTTCTCTATGGTATGAAAGTCGGTAAAATTTGCTTATGTTTGTTGGTTAAACTGCTTGAAGCAGGAATGTTAATATCTTTGGAAGCTAATACCCGATGCTATACAGTGTAATTTAATTTTATTTGCATTTGTCTTTGGGTGAATCAGTTTATTTTATGCTCAGTGTAAACATGTAAAAGTTTCCACAAACTTAACTGTTTCTAGACGTATATT
>PNEQ01004091.1:41514-75018 GCA_003012365.1 Medauroidea extradentata
CATGCGCAGGACGTTATTTTTCACGAGTCGCCATATTTTGGGTGGCAAAACAATAGCAGAAAGCAATGTAATTATGTAATTTTTTACAAAAATTCGCGCAAATTTTCTATTTGAATCGTACACAACAGTTTACAATTGCTTCAGAAATATAAAAAAAACCTAATTAGCTCTCGCTGCGTGTATGTACTTTATAAACTTGGTGAATTTAAATAAAAGTTTCTTACCTGTTAAAAGATAATCCTCCGCAACGATCGAATATGTTTGTAAGGCCAAGAACTGCACAAACTTTCACCATAATGTGTAGTTAACAAAAAACTGAAACATTTTCATTCAGCTCAATGCTATATTTACATGTTTTTGCCACCACTAGCTCTATCCTTGTCTTTAAACGTCGTCTGTTGGCCGGCTTCAAATTTGCTCAAAGGCTTCTACTCCATAGACTAATACCTCCATGATATTTCCTTGATTCAGTGTAATATTTCTATTTACTACGACCGAGCTATCGATAGGCGGGGGAACGATTTTGGCAGAGAGGTGACGGTTATGACCACGGCCATAGAGGAACCGGTCTGGAGTTGAAAATTGACCCCGTTATGACTGATTGGCGCCACTGGCACTCTGAGGTGGATTTAACATTGTGTAAAGGGATGTACAAGGAGCAAGCACGTGCCGGAACGCCTAGGAGATGTGGAAGTACGACCCTATATTTAACAACACTTCATTGCTAGTGGCGCTTTAAGTCATAACGGGGTCAGCTCAATAGCATTGTTAAATAGGATAGTGTACAGACCATAGAGGTAATATATGGTAGAGGGGACATGACGTCACAAACGTGTGTCCAACATGGTTTCGAGAGTTTGATGTCGTTTATTTATGTTTTATCGGCGTAAAAATGCAGTCGTGTTGTTTGGAACTCATGGCGTACCTTCCAGAGTATATATTTAGTCATGTGTTGTCACCAAGATCTCGGTTCAAAAGCTTATAGTACGTATGTAGCTAATATTTACTTTTTACTAAAAACAGATGGGTTAAGGAAAACAGTAACGTGGCAAACATTACATTTGTCGTTCTGAAATTTCTACGCAATTATACTATGCGATAATATGGTAGTATGTTCTCCTTGGTTAACATATTCATAAGGGACCAAAATAACCCAACATAGGTGTGATTACTAAGTGATTATTATCTTGCCTCTCAATATTATTTCAAATCTCCCGCGCATATTTCACTAAAGTCACGTGACACATGTTGAACACACAATTTCGTACGTAGATGTATAGAGGATACTCCCTCTACCCTGTATTTACTCTAAGGTCCAGACTAGTAATTCTACTATCGTGGTTATGACAACGTCTCTGAAGAGGAAAAAATAGTGTAAATTAAGGAACGAAACGATTTTCTAATAATTGGGAAAAATCGACAAAAAAAATGTATCACCTTCGACAAGATTTGATATTGTATGTGGATTTAATCAACCAAATATGATGAATAGTATTATTCAATTCACTGCGATGGTCTTGAGACGCCTCAAGAAAGGAAATATCAAATTGTTTATGATATAAGAATATTAGAGACTGGATTCCACGACGTCCGGGGAAGAGGTTTCGATACCCAGATCGGATACGTTGTCTCGAGAGGACCGAGAAGACGTCTGGAGCGGAGTTCGTCGTCCAGCCTGGTTCTATAGTCTAGTGAGGGCTACTCCTACTATGCTGTTCCATCCCGTTACCCACGACGGGAGATGCTTGTTAGCAAGAAATTTACCGATAAGGTCAACTGCACAGACTTCAAAGAGGCGTACTCCCCAGCAACTTACGTTAAAATTCTGCTCACCGATGTCGAGCATTTAGTGCTTAGTACAACAGAACCAATAGTAGAACCTTGAAGATCTGAAGCGTCCATCTTTGGTATTTGCAAGATGTCATAAGGAAATCTATGATAACTATCGTATGAGTTGCAGTGTTGTATCCCTCACCTACCGGTAGTTTGGCACGGTCTTATAGTCAAATCATTCACCCAATTTTCATGACACTAGGTTACCCAATATTGTTTTAATCCAATTTGCACACCTTAACACCAAGTTAATTTTAGAGTTAATTTGTGGAAGTTAAATTTCTGTCAGCATATCTACTGCATCACTCAATTTACCAGCGAAATAAACAGAACTTCTACAATTCAAATTTGTTTCTTTAATCCACACTTACAGTTTAGTTGGTCAATGGTGCCGGTCCTTTACACAACACATTACATACAAAAGAACCCATTTAAAAATATGTGTTTGTTTATACAGACGTCACAACGTTGTGGAACAAATTTCATCCACGTCAACTGTGCAGACCTACGTATCCGAAGACTGCAATATGGAGGTTAACCGAAAACTCAAATTGTTGTAGTAAAACTGTATTTGTACGAGAGATGGTTTGTTTTGTAGACATGTGTTGTGATAATTTTTTATCTAATGAAAAGTTTTTAGCTTTCTTGGTTTTTGTGAAATGTTACATTAAAGTACAAATTCGTATACAAAGGTCTTATTAAAGAACGGAAAATAAACAGACTTAGCAAATGAAGAAAAACGTCATAGGCTATACACTAAGATATGTAAAAAAAAGCATGGATTTATTTAAATACTGAAATCGAAGTAAAATGTTTAAATTCTCGTAAATTATTAAAAAACAAATTAAATATACTTATATTTTGGCGTAGCCCGTAACAATGTTCTCCAGTGTAAATTATTTCATTTCGGTAAGTCATAGTGTTTTAGTTCCCAATATAAAACTGTTTTATGCAAATTTGGAATTTAACATGCTACTAGGCCTATACATAAACCATGAAAGCTAAAAAAATACAATTAAAAATTGTCACAATATATGTCAACAAAACAAACTGCAGGCCTAACCCTAAAAATATAAAAATTATTACATTTTCGCCTTCCATCCCCTTTAACTCAAAATAAAAACCGTACGTAAAAAATTTAAATAATTAACAATATACAATTTATTCTTAACCATAAGACACCGTGATTATTTATTTTACGTATCTGTTATTGATATGAGTCATAATGTAAGTTTGAAACTTTTCACATACGTATATTCCCGACATGAACATTCGAAGTATGTACAAATATTTCGAATTATTTTAATGTATTTGGTTAATGTACTCATTTATCGAATATTTTTTAATGCTTAAAGGAAACATACATCGTAAAACCGTCACATAACTTGGTTGGAAACAGTTTTTATTTTGTAGCCTAATGTTTTTACCAAAACATAAGTTTTTATGATATGAATAGTTCTCGACTGAAAGACATTTTAATTAAGAAGGTAATCATCCGTTATTATATTACTTATTTCTTTAAATAAATAGGCTACATAGAAAATTCAATTTTCATGGATATGTGTGCTGGAGTTACAAGATCTCTTATTTATAGAATTTGAACAGCAATATTCGCAAAAAACGCGTAAATGGAAATCCCCGGTCTTAAAGCGTTTTAATAAAATTCATAATTCCATGAGATAAAAATTATTTAGGTTAAAGTTGACTACTAAATATTTTTAACCCTCCGTCACATTGAAAGTCGTTACAAATTGTAATAGTGGTGAATTTTTTCTCTGCTTGTAGGGACACATGAGGGATGGTTATTAAAACTTCCGGAATAGAAGTTGCCTTTCCAAATAGCATCCATAAAGTTACACGACATGCTTGGAACTTTACCTTGGAATATTTTACATGCGTTTTATGTTCGGTGGTAAACCTGCTGCTCCCTCGGCATTTCTCCCTGATGTAACATCCATTATATGTATTTATGATAGAGAGTAGTAAAAAAAACTATTAGCCCCCACCAGCCCTTGCAAGTCATGTTGAGTTTGCATTTTCTTTTTCAATCGTCAGATGATTAAAGAAATATTTAAACATGTAATATAAGTAATAGCTCTACATACATTATACAAGCATACTGAAATCAAGAAAGTATTGTTATTAGTATACTTTTTTTCCATTTCAAGGAGCAGATTTTCTCAATGTTCAGAGGGCATGGTAAATAAATAACCGCTGAGTTCTACAATTGAGATCTACACTTTTTTTAGGTCAAGTTAGAGAAACTACAAAACAACAATCCTTGATAATTATATTTGCCAACTTTATAAGCAAACATTTGTCCATAATTACTAATTTGTTAAGCATGATCGCTTGCGCCGAAATTAAATGTACGAGATTTCGGCGTCAGAGATTGTTCTATAGATATACCTTACTCAATAAACATTTTTGCTCAGAAATTTGGCAAAAACAATTGTCTGGGATCGCTGTTTTTTTTTTTTGCAAATTTGCTTTGTAAAACTATGGTTAATTCTACTACAGGTTAGAAAGCTCAATGTTATAAGTTTGGCACGGAGCAAATTTCTGCCACTTGAGCGCTGGTATCGCTAGTGCACCAAACTGCCAAATCAGAGACCTTTCCTGAATTTTAAGTTACATTTAGTTGATAATTTAAAATGCGAAATCGGGTTCTTGTCACTTTAAAATTAAATTAAATGACTAAAATAATTTACAAGTTTATACAAATTTAATTTTACTACGGTTTCTTCTTTATCTGGCCTCTTAGCGATTGAAGCGAAACAAGTGGCAGAAATTTTCCCTGTGCCAAGCTCTTCAATAAAAAAACGTATTTTCTTTCTAACCTGTAGTAGAATTAACCTTAGTAAAACCTACAATTCTAAACTGATGTTTTTAGCGCTGAATTATGTACCACGCACCTTAAAGGGTGTTCAAGTGCGATAAAATCATAATTTTATATTTCCATGAAATATTGTTAGTTTTGCAGACGATACTTGTGAGTGCAGTTTACTCTTACAAAACAATTTTATCCCCCATAGTTTTCTCATAACGGTGTGTCAAAGTCAAAATTTGCATGTTAAGCTGCCATGCAAGTAGCGAAAGCTAATTGATCTACTTAAATGAAATAATTCACTGTGAACTCACATCCCATGAGCTCTGAAATAAAACATTTTAAATCCTACAACGAAATATTTTGAATTTTTTAAAAAGATCGCAAAAGTACAAAAAAATTACAAATTAAAATTTTTTTAAATATAAAAATAGTTTATGTGATATCTTCTATATGCTTTATTACATAGCCCATGGCATGTTATTTCCTCGTGAATTATTTCACTTAACGTAAGTAAATTGTTTTCCACTACTTGCATGGCAGCAGAATATGCACTTTTTTCACTTTGACGCACAGTTGTGAGAAAACTATGAGAGCTTTATTTCGTAAGAGGAAACTGCACCCACAAGTATTGTCTACAAAAATTAAACAATATTTCATAGAAATATAAAATTATGATTTTATCGCACTTGAACATCCTTGCTAACAGTGTCTTTAAATCATGCACGTTTTCCAATTATTACAGTGAATATTCACTGATTCACACCAATGTATGGAGCAGTTTAAAAAAATTGAAATAGTGATAAACCACTGTGAAATCAGTGACTGTTCAATGACTGCGATAGAGTGTCAACTTTTCACAAGTTAATTAGTGAATGTCCTTATATTTTCCAGTAATTTTTCACAGATTCAACAAGTGAAAACCGTTCTTTGAGAACATCTAGCAAGAACAGTGAATATTTATTGATTCACTTGTGAGACGTTGGCTCTCTTAAAGGAAATCAGTGAATATTCACTAACAAAACAGTGACAATTTTCACTGATTCAAATTGTTGAAACTCCTCCATCCATCAGCGTGAATCAGTGAATAGTCACTAATTCATATTTAGAGTGTACAGACATGGGTGTCGCAGTAAACGTGTTCTGATTGGTACACAAAGTACACGCTGCCAGTAACCACGCAGCAGATCTGCAGGTGTGCACATAAAGCATCGAAACAGCTGTTGTAAACATCTTCTCGGGAAAATGTCGTGTATTACTCCCGAATGAGGAGGACACGGGTTTGCTCCCCTGCTCCGGCCATTTTGGTTCTCCATGGTTTCCCAGAATTGCTCTATGGGGATTCAAAAATGGTTTCTTATTGAAGGTCACCGCTGCCTACTTTCCCACTCATGTTTTTGCGTGAGGTTATGTTTGACGAACCGTAAAGCCATTTTTACCTTATGTTCTGTGGGGTTGTGGGATTGAAGACCTTCTTCTTTAACATTGCAAAATGTTGGCATATGAAGTCCTGAGGATAATTTATATAAAATTACCTCAATCAGAAATTCATTAGAAATGTATTACATATGAATGAGATACTGAGCATTAACATTCCTACTCCCTTTTTATGTAACGTCTTTTTTGCAACTAATAATATTATGCCTTGTACAGCTTGAAGAAGTCGGGACTCGCCCGACTTAAGAGTGCATAGCATTTGTAACCTTTACATCCAACGACCGTAACAGACTAACAGTGTCGGATACAAACGATTTGACGTAGTAGATTTCAACTCATAATAATTAAAATAGTACATTTTAAACTCACACCACTGTGTTTTGTGTATTTCTTTACTTGGTTTCATAGTTGGTCTCACAAAAAAATTAACTTCCAGTCATTCAACCACTTTATTAGATTGATTCACTTCGATAAATACTCACCATATCGTGTTGAGTTATAACGGGGTCTGTGTTAGATAAATGGCTTACTTATCGGGTATTACTATTATTCTTATTATTTAACTATTCTTTTTCAAAAAATATAAAATCATATTGTTGCGACTGTGACTGAGACAAACGTAAATTGATTTTTACTTTCATTAACACATTCTGGAAAATCCCAACGTCAATTTGAGTCAAAAATCATGCAGGTTTGAAACATTTTAGGCAAGAACTCTTACTGTATATTTAATTAATATGATATACGTCCATTAGCTAAGTAAATAATCTTTCTTGAGCCTAACAATTTAATCATTATTTTGTATGAAGTCTTAAATGTTTAAATCACAATCACTTGGACTATGGGATAAAAAAATTTCACTTGCTTATTGGAACTGCAGTCTAAGAACATATCCAGTTTTTGAAAGTGACTTTATAATGTTCTAAAAATAATTTTAAACACGTTAATGATTCTGTATTTTTGGGTACTAACGCTGCAAAACAATTTATTGTGGTGCATTTTAATGCATGCATTTTAATTGACTTGTAATTTATTACGAAAACATTTTTAATTATGCATGTTTGGGTTCTGGAAACCAAGTGCTCCTCACATAAAACAAACTTATAATGTTACGAATAACATTTGTATGTAGTTAATACTTTTATCGTAAAATTATAGGTATTATTTTAAAAAAGAAGTAAATAATATTTTGGTTTTATGAACATATGGTACTGATAAAGAGTTTTCCGTTAAAACAAATGTTGCATTACGCATGTTAACAGTAGAAAAATTGTATTAAATTTTCTCGTAGATTTTTCAAAAGTTGAAGCGTTGGCACCCCTATCCTTCTAAGAAAAAGATGGATATTAATTACGGATAGTTATGCGTTCCTGAAAATTATTCAAGACATTAAATATGACACTTTTCAAAGGTAGAAAAAGTTTCACCCGGTCTTGTCTTGTGAAAAACACATATGTACGTAGTACTGTTACACGCAATCTTCATCCTTATCTTCTTCATCTGTGGAGACGGTCAAAGGCACAGCCAACATCTCTTCACTGAATTCAGAAGACAGTTTTATTTTATTCCCCTGTCTATTTTTCATATTTATTTCGCTCTCTGCAACAGATTATATCTTGCTGAAAGTTTTGCGTATCTCGACAAAAATTTTTTTCTTCGCTGACCCATGGCATTCGAATTGTGTCTTATATGTAGCTGTTTCTCTGCTCAGATATTTTCCAAGTGTTCAGAGGATTCTTGAGGTTTTTGTATAATCCTATTCATTCTTCTCAATCGCGTTGCGTGTGGAATTTCAAGGAGAAGGCGCAGATGATTATTCGTAAATAAACGTAGCCATTTCCGTTGTTTCTTCTTCCATAGCAAATACATTACATTTATTGGTATATTCCGGCAATCTCAGTGCCGTTATTTGACGTCGTTAAGACAGTAAGCCTGCATTTTATTTGCAACTTGTACACTGTAAAAATTGTGTAATTTTACATAAATGTATGTGGAAGCAGTGTTTCAACTACTGGTTGTGTAATTTAACAGGAACACATATGTTCCCGTATTTCTACAATAATAGGCCTACTACCGTGAAAATACAGCAAAGGTATGTGACATGACCATGCAACTGTAGATGAATTTTTATACATGGTTGTGTTAAATAACACATACGTTACTTAAAGGGTGAAAGTGCATATTAAAATTTCGCATTTACGTAACATATTAAAAGTTAATTTAAAGTTATTCCCATAATTTTGAACTATGGCACATAAAGAAAAGTAGTTTTTTATAAAATCTTTCTTATTTCAGAACTATAAAATGTTACACGTGTGATATTTACAATTTTTTTGCACTTCACTTTATGTGTGAGTGTGTAATTTGCATGCCGAGAGATTTTCGTACTAAATTAAAGCTTTCACATAAATCAAGAACTATACATACATATTTCAAAACAGACAGGCTACCATTAAATAATAATTAAGTGTCTAAATATGTGGGAGGAAACGGGATTTCACCGCAAAAAAAAAAAAAATTTGAATAATAAGTTTTAACACCTCATGGCCTGAAAAAGCTGCAGAACGAGTGTGCTGCACTTGGCAACCAAAGTGGAACAGTTTAAAGATGTGCAAATAAAGTTATTGTAAGCAGCTGAATGTTTATCAAAACATTCGTTATTAGAGTTGTTTCAGTAGTTTTGTTCCAATCAGTCCAATCAATTGCTGCATAACTTTAATGATGAAATTAAGCACGATGAACTCATTTTTGCTGTGATATTTTTCTATCAACAAGATTATCAACTAAATAATAACATATTTTGTCAGATACATACACCTGTTTTAAAAAATATTAATTACTTGGAATGAAATCTAAACAATACACCACATTTATCATGTCATGTATGGAATCTCTCCTCATTTTGTTATATACTCTCTCGAAAAATTCTGTGGAAAACTGAAACATATGTTTTGAAAAACGTAATAACCCGCGTGTACGTCGAACAGGAATACCTGAAAAAAAAAAATATTAAAACTGAATAAAACAGGTTCTTTGTATGGTCATTGCCAACCACACACCACATACGGAAAATTTTAATTTGATAAAGTAATATGATAGAGGGTTTAATTTTCTCTTCCCAGAAATACAAATACTGTGGCTTCTCCAAAGTGTGATATCAAAAAACGTGTGCTTTGGTGTACATTTGTTAATTAAAAAAGCACACTTTAACACATTTAATTTTAAAATATTATCTTTAATCTAAGGTTTGAATTAAAATATCTGTAGCGAGTTTTCAGAATTAGACTAGGGCCTACATGAATATCAACGAAATGTGAAGATTGACTAAAATATAAAGTCCTATTTATTTATAGCTTCTTCCTACTTAAACTAAGGTGAAAACTGTTGTAAGGTAGTAAGACATAACCAAAATCATTCTACTGGCGTTAGGTTTATTTGCCAAAATACGTTTTACTTTGGATAGTAAAATAATTATTGATCTTGACCGTAGCGATAAATACATTAAGTTATACAGACATCACAAAGAATACAAGTAAGTTCAAAAAACATTTTAAAATAAGATTGAATGTAATATTATTTGCAGACACATATAAAAATATTATATCCAGAAGTTAAATGTATTTAACAATATATTTATTTACGTGGATTGGTGCTACTGTAAGTCACTTGAAGCATCCACGAATGGTTCTATGAAACTATATTAAAATATCTGCTATTACAGTAACACGTGATATTAAATGGAAAAAGAATTTTATATTAATTTATTTTCTCAATGATTCTACATCTCATATGCCAAACGTACAATGGTTTAGGGATAATTTACATACAAATCCCTGTATGTCATTCATTATAAAGAACTCATGAACGAATAGTCTTGAAACTGTAAAATTTAATCAATTAGAAATTTGTCATACTAGTAACATTAAGTTTATAAATCAAAATTACATTTCAGTAAATAGAAATCATTATTACAAGATTACTGAAATCTTTGGTGATTCCTGTATTTGAGAAAAGTTATTTCCTTTTTTTACGTTTTTCACTTGGCCATCTACATTTCAACGTAAACAGTTTCTTTATTTTATGTGAAATATATATATATATATATATATATATATATATATATATATATATATATATTAACTTTTGAGTAACCGGCTGTAAATTTAGTTGTAACCTTAATGAAATAATTCGCAGGTAAGTAACAACCAAAATGTACTTGTAACGTGATATCTAATTCGAAGATAATAGAATTTTGGACTGCTGATTTGTTGAGAAGAGTTGTTATCTGTGCAATGTCCTGGCTCGTACATAAACAAATGTCGAAATTATGAATTTGGGCAGTCATGTGAGTTACAGTTTTCCTTGAATTTTCTAATATACTTACACTTTGCAGGAAAATCTAATTTTAATTAAGATACAAAATAAGACCATATATTTAAATTTCATAGGTCTATTTTAATGACCTCAGTTAAGTGTGCTCAACTAACAAAAATGCATAATTTTATATCTGTGTGCCATAGTGCTAGTTTTGTTGCATTAATTGTGTCTGAATTTCTCACTTTTGAAAATTTTTAAGCTATCATAGTATTCCGGTAGCGGCATGGCGAAATCAAAATTTGCAAATAAATGGGATATACAAATAGTAAATACCAACTAACTTACTTGGACGAAATAATTAACACTTTAACTATATCTTATCAGATATGCGAAAGGTTTTACATTAAAATACGCAACGAAATCCTTTTGTATTTGCAAAAAAAAAAATCTGGAAATGATAGCAAATTTCTTCACTTACTGTAATCGAAGTAAGTGAATATTCATTGATATGCCACTGGTTTGCGCGGATTCTGGATTAAGGAGATTATAGAAATCTTATCAGTGAAAAACATTGTCAGGTCAGTAGATATTCTCTAATTCCAACCTATAGTGTCAACATTCTAAACGTGAACCGGTAAATATATACCGAATATTCATTTGGTGTTACACTGATTCAATAAGTTTAAATTGTCCCATCCATAATCTAAGAAAACCACCGGAGAATTAGTGAGTATTCAGTAATTCTTATTTAGAGCATCAAAACAGTGCAAGGGCTTTGTTACAGCAAGAAGAAATTAGTTGACTTGAGTATTTACGGCTCGTACTTACAATAGTCAGGCCACTGCCACTTCGAACTTGCAAGATTTATCAGTCTTGTAGGGGAAATAAAACAGTAAAACGAAGGAGGCGTGGCGACTGAGGTCTGATAAGTTACAAACAAATATCACTGTGATTAGTTAAAGGAGCGTTCCCGGCTAAATTGTAATTGTTTTATTAATTTTTTATATTTGTACGAGTTATGGCTTGTTTTTTTAGGCATAAGTTACATAGAGTTTTTTTTCAGTAATGAAAATTTCCTATTTTTCATAGTTTTGTAAAATGGCATTTAAAGGTCAAAACTTGCATGAAACGGTTTTATACAAGAAATGAAAACCAACTGATTTCAGAAAACATCCGTAAACTTCTCGCGCAGAGATTTTCTGAAAGTAAAATTACTGACAAATCCATACGCGAGTATTTTTTTAAATTCGGTTACCTTAGAGGCCTAGATATTATCATATTAAAAATTACAAAAATTACAATTTTAATTTTTTGTAGATTTTCTGGTTTCAAGCTCGAATTTTCTAAAAAAAAAAAACTAATTTTAATTTTTTTACTCGAAAGTAAAACGTATTACCGCATAGTGCTATACAGATAAACGACCACTGATAAAATATCTACTCGGCCAAAAATCTTATCTAATTTTGAGGAGTTATTCAGATTTTACTGACGATCGAGTTTTCCGGTCGACCGCTCGACATAGTAACTTTTCGTACCCCTTAACTATAAACACGTATTATAAATTTCAAAATTAAAAGGTCTTATTTTTTGACAAGAAATTGTCTACATGTTGTAATCTATTTAGATAATATTTGTAATAAATTGAGACTAATTGAATTATCAAGTCCTCTATTTTAATCAAAATTTGTTGTTCTTCGCACAAAAAATAACTTTCAAAAATGCGAAAGAGTGTGCTTAGCACTTGGTGGAAAAAAGAGATTTTGTATACAGTTGGATTGCGCTCACTGCAATATGTACCTCGTGGATAAGCGACATTGATTGTAGCATTAACAAAATGTGACAATTATCCCCCCGGTTCGGGTATAAATAGTGACGTACTGAGACTCCGGTAAACTACAAGAGGGGTTCGAAGCAGACATGAGAGGAAGCGTCTAGTGAAGTCAGGCATTAAGGCAGGATACTGTTCATTAGTGTTACCGTCTAACAGAAGGCTCGCACTATCAGGCATTGTGTTCTGCGCAGGTGCGCGGAGTAGCAGTGACATGTGTTTACTTTTCATTTCAGCTTGTTTAACATTGAATACCATTTCACTTAGTTAAGAATTTTTTTTCAAATCGAAACTTATTAACATAGAGTGGCGTAACCGAGTGAGGTGGCGACAAGGTAACAGGTTGAAGCCGCATTCGGAAGGACTTAAGTTCGATTTTCGGTCCCGATCATACTGATTTCCGTTTCCCGCGGCTTCCAAAATTCTCTCCAAATCTAGGCATATGCTAACATGGTTCCATAACAGAGGCCATTGCCGATTCCTGTCAATTGTGATAGGTTTGTTTAACCTTTTGTAATTACCTCATTGTCGACGAGACGTAATATCTACTTTTAGAGGCATGCATGATTCAGCATTAAAATCATCATTTTTAAAAATTAGGTTTTTTAAACCCCGGTTCTTAAAAATAAAAAAATAATAATAAATGCAACCATACTGGACTACAGGTTGTACGAACATTCCGAGCAAACATTTCCTTGAGTTATTGCTGAATAATCGCTGACATTGTAATCACGTACATGTGTTTTCGGTGCAACGGATTACGCTAAACAAATGTATCATTCTGTGTGCATATTTTTCATAAAGTTGACAAGAAATTATCCAGGAAGATGTTTCGTACTTTTTCCATATCGACTTTCAAAAACGTGTAGTTTTAAATTTGTGTTTATAATCGTTTATTTATGTACCACTCGCTGAATGTTAAGTAAAGTATGCTGACTGTCAGAGTGGAATGGTGGGAAGCCTGCGAATAACGAGCTCAGTAGTACGAGACTTTGTTCAGGCTGTAGTGGGTGCGTGTTGGAGGTGGTTGGGGTCCGACTGCCTCACAGACCTTGTGACAAGTGCTGTTCCGATGTTCCGGATTTATTGATTGGGTGGACTATCTCTCGGGCGGAGTGACAATGGGCACCGCGCGTGGGTGGCCTGGGTGAGGGGTGGCATTACGCTCCTGGATTGCCCGGGTGTAGCCGACACTGGCCATGCTAGCCTGCCCCTCTACTCTCCTGTCAACATGCCTAGCCACGAGGTACGCTGCCCGTCCGCTGTTTCATGACCAGGCTCACAAACTACACTGCTTAAATGACTACGTTCAAACAGCACGATTCTCAACGAGTTGCCGACACGCACAGGGCTTAAGGGGCGGTTTACTTAAAATTGTAATTAGTTCATTAACTTTTACATTTGTACATGACATGGTTTGTATGTTAGGCAAATATAGTGACTGTTTTATACCGTGATGAAATTTTTTTAAAGTTTTAGTAGATTTTGTATAATCGCGTGACAAATTTCAAATACTTAAGAAACGATTTTATGGTAGAAAGGAAAACCATATGACTTGCTGAAACGAAATAATTCGCACTGAAGAACAGTGTCACGTGAGCTATATCAAGATATGAATAATAACAGGATTGGCTTGTTTTGAATTTTTAATGAATTTAAATAAAATTATTTGCAAATTTCTGGACCTTTTTAAAATACAGAAATAAATACACGTTTGTTTTTATCTTGACATATCTGGAGACACTGTTCTTCAGTGTGGAGTATTTATTTTCTGTAAGTCAGTTAGTTCGTTATCCTTTTTTGCATAAATCAGTTTTATGCAAATTTGGAATTCGACATGCCATTATATGAAACCTGTGAGAGCTAAAAAAAACTTCCATTATAGTACAATAAACCTGTCTATGTCTACAAAAGAGACTATATCTCGTACCAAATTTATAGTTATTAAAACTTCCAAAAAATTTCCGGTGAACAGTCCCCTTATCCTTTTTGGGTAAAAAAAACATATACACTTAAGTCACTCATTAAAATGAAAACTGACTGTTATATTGCAGTGTCCAGTTTACCGACTGTGCACTTTTCTCGTGGTTCAGAATAAACGACGTGTATAATCGCAGAGACGCTTGACTAATGTGGTGTGCCTGCGACTGTTAATGCCCGAATGCAAAATGACAGTCTTCTGAAACATCCCTTATTTATTTCTACAATCGTCGTAATTTTATTCTTCATGATTCAAATGTTTCGTACTACCCCGATATTGCTGGCAATAAGGCCCACATGCATGTTACATTTTTTGCTCCAAATGTGTGACGGTTACTTCTCCGTAATCTCACTGTCCCATGGAGACGTTTAACAATATCTCACAGAAACCAACTTTTTCAGGAGAGCAGTTTAAATGTTGTATTTTGCTAATATAAAAACTGCCCAAAAATTATTTTTACACAATATACCCTAGTATGTGTCACACACGAGAAAGTACTTGCGTACAACAGCTCTCACGTTTAGGTTTACGTCAAAATTGCATTAAAAATCATGTGTTTATAAAGTGCCTCCGAGGTGAAGACATAACTAGTTTGTATGTGATATCCTAGTGAGTGAGAGAGATTTTTGGTCAGAGCTTAACTTCGCGGTCTTAAGCGCTTGTGGGGGGTGACATGGTTTGAGTACGAAGCAGCGCCGGAATGAAGGGGCAGGGGATTCCAGAGAAAGCCCCTAGAGCAACAGCATCGTCCGACACTCGATTTCCACATGTGAAAATCCTGGGACTGACCCCGCCAGGAAATATGCTATTAGAAAGTTGGATATAATTCCCCAGATATAACAAGGCATCTGGACCGGGGTGTCTGTAATTGTCTGACAAAACCCAAATACTTACATGCAATTAGAGCGTACAATAGTGAAGCATTACAATTTCAAGGGTGTGGAAAACGAAAGTTACCGTCAGTCACCTGACTCATGTCTGATAAATCGCCGACTATATCACTTCTCCGACACTTGCAGGGAACTGGCTAAGTGCCAAACAACGACTGTCCTCTTGGCTACCACAAGCTTGGTTTATCCCGGGTCGTTACACCATCCGGATCCAGGGCGTCTAACGGTATCTGCTGCGTTCTTAATTCCCAATTGGGCCAGGCTAACATAATAGGGAGACGTCTGAAGCTATGGCAGGACACTCTAAATATGAATCAGTGGAAGTTCCGCAGATGTATTAAGTTCCATGATTTTCACTGGCGAAGTTGTTGTTTTGCCAATGTTGACTGACAAAATAAGTCAAAAATTACAGGTCGTGCAAAATATTAAATTAGTAAATATATTTCACTATATAAGCAGTACATATCCTACCATTTAAACTGCAATTTGAAGACTATAATTTAAGTAAGTAGTTTAAACGTCATTTCCAACAATTTTACATAATTTTGTCTACGTATAATAAACAATTTACCACAGTTTTCAAAGAAAGCTTGCTACTAATTATAATTTTTATTCGCTCTTTTTTTTAGTGAACTATGTGTTTGATAAGTTACACTTAAATGTACAGCAATATTAAGAGTAGGCCTACATTCTATTAAGTATTCTTGTTGTTCTGTTGTTGCGGGTAGATGCGTTTTGCAATGTTCAGTTTTGCTCATTTTCTCTCTATGAAGTTATTCTGGTTTTAAAAATTTACACTCTTCTACAAACAGTAAGTTAATTACTAAGAAAGCGCTCTTCAAAATTAACACACATCACTAATATACAAACACGAGAAGTTACTTTAACGGCATCTTCTGAACATCAGAGTTCACATTAGTTGAGTTGTTCAGCGCGACGTACTATGTCTTCGCTTAGAATCCCGCTTGTAGTTTTGTTTTAAAATCAGACGCGTGATTTATTGAGCAAATGTCATAAGTTTTTTTTTTTTTAATAAATGAAAATTTTATGTAAAATTACATTTTTATTTACATGTAGAATTTTTTCCAAATTAGCGGAAATCTCCGATTCAATCTGTGAGTTTGTCCCGCTGATGCAATCTGTAGTTTTCCACTTATTTCCGATAGGCGATGTTCAACAATTTGAATCCGCGTAAAATCACTGAAAAAATAGTGAATATTCAGTTTCCATTCTACATAGGGAGACCCTAATGGAAACCGAAACCGGATTGCGGAGGTGGGAAGCGAGCAGTTCAACCACTACAATGCCACGGCCACACCCTGGTTGTGATGTGGGCATACCACATTAACGGCGAAAAATCTGGTGTCGGCGTGTAGCATCACAACACTCAAAACACAAACATGTTCCGTCCATTGATACAATTGTAATTCATCCTCAACTCGAATCGGTGGCAGATAGCGATGGCTTAGTATGAAAACATCGTAACTTCAAAATATAAAAATATTGTAAAAATTTAGGTGAAAAAATTTAACATTTTCAAATTATTTGTAACTCCTTTTTTGTTAGTCATAGATTCAAATCGCCTTAATTAAACAACGATATATGGCAAATTCAAAATGGTTAGTTATTTTGTTTTTTATAACTATCTAAGACAGTTTCAAAGTTAGAGTTACAATGTTTTCTTTCTAAGACATCGATATTGTTGTCGCGGGAGAATTCAAAATAGTAAATTCATCTGTGCACTCTGCAGTAAAAGCAATTTCGTTTTTAACCTAGTTTTCATCAGCTTATGAAATCACCAACTAATCTGTGTCTTTTTGAGTCTATGAGAGAATGAGAGAGTAAAAGAGAGAGTGGTGTTGAATGTGCCGGCATGTGCGTGCGTGTGTTGCGTGTGTGTGTCTCAGTCACTCCTTAAGGGTCCACGGTATATGCATGAAAAAAGCGCCTAAAGCGCCAATTTTATTATATAGGTTCATAGAAGTTTTTGTCGGGAAACAACAAATCAACAATTCTAGATAATGTTCTTTGCCAACTTTACGAACAAATAATATTCCAAAAGACCATATTCGCCAAGTGTCATTTCTTTCGCCGCAATTAAATGTACGAAATCACGCTTCAGAAATACGTCGCTGGGAAAAAAAACTTAGTGCAAGAATGTTTTATTATTATTATTATTCCTTATTGTCTTCGAGCCTCCTACTATTTGTAATAGATGCATTTAGTACTTATTTATGAACCATGGGGTCTTAAATTCTCCTAAACCCGTTGAACGTGGACACAATAAGAGAAGGGGGCGGGGCAAACGTGGCAAAATGGCCCCGGGTTCCACTTGAATGGAGCCCTGGCGTCTTTCCTTAAACTCTGGGGAAATAAATACTATTTAATTGTCCGGCTGTAAAATGCGTGCATAAAATAGTTGACTTTTGTCTACGCATAATTGTATTAATTTCACGTATAATAGTTAAAAATAGTCGGCAAATAATGTTTCATAAAAATTCTACTCAGACATAGGAAACCCCAAATATTTTCTGCCCAGACCACGAGACTAAATTGCTGCCGCCATGTCGTTGCGTAAAACTCATCAAACATTTTATTCATATATAATTTAGTAGACCAATATGAAATTCATGTATTGTTAGTGGCATGTTTATATTTTCATAATAGCAGTCATTTGAACATTCTTTGATCACATTTTCAGAATTTCAACAAACTCGGTAAACGTATAGCAATAAATTTTGGGTGTTATTTGTGTTTCTTGTTCATGCGGTGTTCGTTATTCAAAATGCAGCCATTTTTTAAAAATCATATACGAGATCTTTAAAAAATTAATATTATTTAGAGAACTCTATCAAACTCGGTTACACATACAGTAGGTACTTAATTTAATGACTATGTTAAGTATTCTTGTTCGCGTAGTACTTATATTTCAAAAATTACGACGGTTTCAATATTTAACACCTCACAATAAATCTATGGTGTTATTTTTATGAAATTTTCTTCAAACTCGGCACTCATTTAGCACGTCATAAGGTGAAATCATGTTAATGTTTCTTGTTCACGCCATGTTTCTTGATATAGGTACTATTATCCTAAAATTACATAAAACTGGCCACCGTTTTAAAAATATGACCAAAGGATGAACGAAACACGCCAAAATTAAATCTCCATGCTAAATAGTATAGGTTTAGTAAGTTTAATGAAATTCGGAAAAATATTTCCTGAAATGTCACGTTAAGACTACGTTTAAAATATAAAAAATGGTTTATGAAAACATGTGCATAGGATAAATGAAATACACACAATTGAAGTCACCTTTTAATTACTAAATATGTGTATCAACTTTTGTACAATATTTCTTCGGATACATAATTGTGCTAAAATATTATGGCTGTCATTTTTAAAACATGAAAATAATATGTTCAAAATACACAAAAATAAAGTCAGCTTAGTGTGTGGTATATGTATCCCGAGTTTGAAGAAATAAGATTAAATATTTCCTCAGATGTTACATATTATGATAAAAATGTACTAATGACCGCCATTTTGAATCTATGTATGCACATATCATTAACGAAATACACAAAAGTCAGTTTATCTTACTTGATTCTTTAAGTGTGCCGAGTTTGATGAAATTCTAAGATTCAGTTTGTTAGACATTTTGTGTTATCAAAATATGTTAAAATGGCTGCCATTTTGAAAACACGAACAAAGTATAAATGAAACATGCTAAAGACAAGTCAGGTTACTAAGTATTATATGTGTACAAAGTTTTATGGAGTTCAGTCAAATTTTTTAAACGTTTTTAGATGGGGGGAGATACACATACACACAAGGACACTCAGGCACACAGACACAGACAGAAAAGTGATATCATAAGCCAATTTTTCCTTCGGGATGTAGGCTAATAAAACCATAAAATCGTGTCCCTAGTTAACAGTTATTCGATTATAAATCTTAAATAAATACATGTATTACCTTGAACACACATTATCAAAATTTCTTCACACAACGCCGTAATTTTTCGTTTCGACTGTTCTCGCAAGTTTTAATTAACTGCAAAGTTGTCACTACAAAACAGCAGCAGGTAACAATAAGCTGACGTAGACTGTGACGTCAGGCACTAAATTAGATTTCGGGACCTGCAGAACTATCGAGAATCGATCAATACAGATGGATTCCGTGTTACTGCACACACGGTTCGCCATGCAGCCGCGACATTGAATTTTATTTATTTTTTCGCTTCTTTTAATTTTAGAGGTTAAAACTGTTAAATTTGTGATTTCATAGAAAGTTCTATTTACCTTTCACCCATACATGCACGATGGTTGTCCTGTAACGTACTATTAGCCCACAGAGCCAATTATGAATATAAAATAAATTCCTACACTTATTGGCACATAGTTTTATGTCAAATGCTAAATATCTATGCCTGTACCACTGCCGTAGAAGAACAGGTCTGGACACTTGTCTGGAAACTCGACCCCCTTGTTGTTTGGCTGCAGTTCTCCAAGTTGCTGAGAATGTGTGCGTGTTTGGCGCTGCATTCAGGGCGGTCGGGCTCAAACTCCGCCCAACTTCCCTCTTATTTTTTATCAAAACGTATTTGCTATCAATTTATAAAATATCCGCTTCACTCACAATCCTAAATTATGGCTTCGGCAATCTTTATTTACTTTATAATGTAAACACTGGAAAAAAAGTGGGCGGGGTTTGAGCCCGACCGCCCTGATAGTAGCACCAAAGACGCACACATTCTCGGTAATTTGGCGAGCTATAGCCAAACAACAATGGAATCAAGCAATATACATTGGTAGATAGGTGAGTGTCAAGACCTTCACTTCTACGACCGTGGCCTGTGTTATATGGCAAGGTAAAATACAGTTTCTGTATAATAGTAGATTTAACATTTCTATTCTCAGAAGAAAAAAAATAACTACTGCAATATATACATTTGGCATTCCTATATTCGTTAAAACCATGTATTTATTGTTTATTTGCTAGTTGTATGAGCTGAATTAATGTTAATGTATATTTACGTACGATATTTTATGTATAGATTTTAAGTGTAGTGAAGGATGTGTGTGGTATCCTGTGGTATAAATTCCTTTTGCCATGGAAGAGCGTGAAGCCTATATGTACGTAAGAGAGTTCAGTTAGCTATGGGGAGAGTTCTTGTGGGTCGCCGGAGGAGAAGGACGTGTTTCATGCGTCGCTCGATGCTGTGACGCTGCCCAGGGACGCCGATGATTACTGCCACAGAGGGAGAGCCGTGAGACGTGATCTTGCTCACAATCCTGGATATTGTGGTCTACGTCGGAGGCCTACGTTACCAGTTTAGTTACTGAGGCAGGGTCAGCCAGCACTGTTTTAGTGGCACGGAAAGACTTACGTTAACAGCGTACTAACGCTTGATTGGACTGTGCTGAAGTCTGACTCTGTAGCAGATTGTCTACGGTAGTAAGTGGGCTGAAGGCTTCAGTAGATGTATTGCTTGGAATTTTGTTTGCATTTCCTCCCATGGAGTTTTCGCAGTTGTTTCCTCATTTCTATACTGCTCAACGATAATTGCATTGGTTGCATTGTACTTTCTCCTAGCCATTTTCTTGTTCAAAAAATGTCGCTACTCACCATGCAAATTAAATAGATTAACATCGTAAAACATGTCCCATATCCATTGAGAAGAATTGTGATATTAAATTTCCTGCAATTTTCTACGTCTGTATGCTATTATTTACATTTAGGTTGTGTGTAATTCTATTTGGAATGTTCACGTAGAATATGTATGAAGCTAGTCGGATGAGCCAGACGTTCTTTTGTCGAGTTTCATTGCTTTACCACCAATTTCGGGCATACATCAAACCCCAACCCTCGGCAAATATTATATAATAATAGTATATCACAGATCGGCCACCCAACATAGAACCCCATTTTAAAAAATGACATCAAATATATTACACTAAATGAAATTATGCATTGTGGATATGGAATCTGAGCCATAAGGTGTTTACCGAAGCTGCTCAATCAGCTCAGGTAGAGCAAAATTTTAACTCTAGTCGTTCAATTAGTGATCAAAGTGAAGCTTGCTTGCGAGCGAAGGGGTACTGATGAAACTGTTTGAATGCTAGGGGCGTATCCTGCTGTGTGTTCTAGGGCAAGCTTTGCCTTTAGAAGTAGGTATACCCACACCCGAAGACAAAAAGGAGGTGAAATTTAGATTTAAAGGTACAAATGTTGGTAATTGAGTTTTCAAACAAAACAAATTATTGTACCGCTTTAAGAAATGAACACATTTTAAAGGATAAATTATGCTTTATAAGTGGAAATCTTGTGTATTTACACACACAGAGTTAGACACATTTATAAGCTTTTGCGTCAACGTGACGTTATAATTGTGTTGGCTATTGAAACACATGCATTAATTTTAATGAATAACAAAATAAATTGCACAATACATTTTGCAATCTATAAAGTAGAACGTTTTATTTTGTGTTACGGGAAAATTCTGTATATTATCTGTTTTACAAGTAAGTAATAACTGTATTGTTGCAACACAAGTCCGTTGAACCACGATTCCGTTGTTAATAATTTGTTACATTTTATAAGGATTTAAGTAGTGTGAGGTATTATGTGTCAGTGCTTTCCTTGGAATTAATTATGTTCAGTTGTTCGGAGCAGTACAGGGAGATACAACGGCCGATATGACTCCCACCGCCTACCCCACACCTTCCTCATTATTGATCCGCTTCTGCTTCAGGTTATCGATTGTTCTGGTCCATGACCGACAAAACTGTTCTGGTCCATGACCGACAAAACCTTACTAACTCTAGAAGGTTAAATTTCGTAAACGCGCTTAAGGTAACCCCCCAAGGCGGTTTCGAAAGCCCAGGAGCTGAAGTACGGCAGATTTGTCTCAGTCAAGTGAACAGTTTTTGTCGATCCTCCAGATCCTGCGATGAACGCGCTGTTCAGAGTTTCAAGACGGCGTTAACAAAAAAAAAAAAAAAAAAAAAAAAAAATACCACTTGTTTACAACATGCAAAATATTTTAGTAAATTCGTCGTCCGTAGCACATTTTTACGCTCTTCAAAACAATTTCTGTCTCAACCAAATTTAGTTTAAATATGAACCACCGCAGGGTAGCTTTTCAACAAAGAAAATTTTTGTTAAGTTTTATTGTAAAAACTTTCATTTTTTGTAGAAAACTTTTGATTGCCTTTAAAGCTTGTGTTGAAAAAAAGCTGCAACTATCTCTACCAAAAAGATTTCACTGAACTTTAATTTTACTGTACATGTAAAACAAAAATTTTCTTTGCAGCAAAACAACTTTACAGCGGTTCACATTCAAAGAAAATTTAGTTGAGGCATAGAAAGTTGTTTAGTATGCACGTAATTAGAATAATTTTACCGATAATACACGTTTCCTCCTAATTATGAACATGTACTCAGTTTCATTTCGTTGAAGTTTTGGTTATGTGTAGTGTTCACAAATTTTTTTTGCGTAAAATTACGACTTCATCTGCTAACCGCTTATTACCCTTCTCGAGAGCAGGGTAACTTAGTAGTGAATCGAGAAGCGATCACGTAAACATTTGATCGCGTGTAAACTTTACTCGGGTTACTTTTCGAACATCGTAAAGTGAAATTTTGGCTTACCTACCATACCCTCGAGAGCTTTAGAAAAGGTCGTTACAAAAAAGTAGTGGTTATAATATACTCAGTAAAGATTATTAGTGGGTTTGTGGACATACGCCAGCGCTTATGATTTGTTGATGAAACCTGTCAAAACATTATACATGCAGTCCACGAAGACAACAACACAGTAGATCGTTAAATAAAACGAATTGTAGTAGTAGTTTATCAAATATATGACAGTAATTTTGTTTTATTTTTTTATTTATTTTTAAAATTATATTAATCAAGAAACTCCGAATGAGGAGTCCAGTCACACTACAACATAATAGACAGGCGTAAATGAAAAAAAAAACACTGAGTAAAAAGTTATAAAGAGATTAGACAGAAATAATTGACAACCTACAGTTAATTATGACACAGCAGATGAACACGGCAGTCAGCGAGGAATGCCCAAAAATTCCGAGTTGGAAATTCGCCCATATTTCTACAAAAACACAGGCAGAACAAGCAGACAAAAACAAACACCGAATGTGAAAAAACAAAAAAAAAAAAAACAAAAAAAAAACAATGAAATTCAACAAGGGCGGCAATGGACAAATGCAACAAACGACACAGGTTTCAAACAACAAAGGCTGCTACGTTTCGGGAATTCGCGTAAAGAAGGGAGTAAATTCCAGTTCCCGAAACACAGTAGCCTACGTTGTTTTAAACGTTTGTCGCCTTTTTTCCCCTTATAGTAATCTGTTTGATGTCCACTGTTGTCCTTGTCGAATGTCATTGTTTTTTCACAGCAGTGTTGTTTGTTTTCGTCTGCTTGTTCTCTTAGTGTTTTGTAGCAGTCCGACTGAATTTCCAACTCGGAATTTCTGGGCATTCATTGCTTACTGCTGTGTACGGCTATTAAATTATAATGAGGTTGTCAACTTTTGTCTGTCGAGTCTCATTATAATTTTACATTCTGTGTTTCTGTACTTTTTTTTTTTTTTTCATTTACGTCTGTCTATTGCGCTGTAGTTTGACTGGACTCCCGACTCGGAATTTCTTGACAAATAAAAATTAAAACACACAGAATATGAACTATTATTACAATTAATTTGTCTTTCGTCAAGTACGCCAGTTCTGTTATTTACAATCAACTGTTTTGCTGTCTTCGTGGGTTGCTTGTTCAATGTATTACAGGTTTTATCAACAAACCATAAGAGTGAGTGATAGTCACCGTCTTTAATTTTTGTAATTTGTGTCATAACTTTTCTTCTGAGTAAATTTCTGGGACTTTAACATAACTACGGAATAGAATACACACTGATAGAATTTTATACAACGTAAATGTATTTTTAACGTTAGTGTTATTGCACATCGAATTGCAGTTAGAAATTTCGTATTACTTTCTTAACTGCAATTCCATCTGTAATAAGAGTAACGGAAAATAATGGTTTACGGTGTCTGAAATTCTATCAATATATATATATATATATATATATATATATATATATATATATATATATATATATATATATATATATATATATATATATATATATATATATATATATATATATATCTTATATTCCATAGTTATGTAAATGTTCAAGAAATTTACCCAGAAAAAACGTTACGACGAAAAACACAAAAATTCAAAATTGTGACTATCACTAACTCATGAGCAATGGTGTATGTTCATAACACATACATTCTTACTATCAAGTCCCATTGCAACAAATATTCAAACATCTTATTCTCGGTAGTACTAATCACGTGATCGGATTTACTCAAAGCTGCATGTTAAACGCTCGTTTCTTTTTTCTGAGCGTACGAAAAAAACCACGAGTTGAAAGTGGGCGGTCTGTTGTAAAAATGCTGTGAAATCTGCAGAAGCTGTACAAATAAGTCGTCATATATCAAGTTTGGTTAGTGCAAAATATCCATTTCTGCTGGTACAATATAAGTTAATGGTGTTACAACTGTCTACTGGTCATGTATGCTGTACAAACATGCCAGAGAGAAAAATCAAACAAAAACATATTTTGTTTCGTATACACACGCGGGACCCTCTATTTTTTACACGCTCTTTCATATTTTTCATCTGCAGGCGGTCTACCTTGCTCCCGAGAAGGGTAGACCTGAGTAAATCCGATAAAGAGATCAAGTTGAATGTTTACAGATTTTGAACGAGGTTGACTGTATCCGCATCAAGTTTTCAAACGATTTTAAGCTATTTCAACTCTTCCTAATATATCGAGAAAGGTTTTCGTAAGCGCTTTACAGTAATTCTTCTCTCAGGAGGTAAACTGTGGCTTTAGATCAAGAACCAACCACAGATGAAAGCGGTGTATTCAACACTGGAAATGTGATTTCTGTTCACGCCGTGGGTTGTGTCACTTAATTGTTTCCCTTGCATACTGAGCACACTGAACTCACGTTCAGGAGGTCCCGAGTATAATTTTCTGACCACGCCACATTGAAGTCAGTTTTCCAAAATCACTCCGAAACGGACGCAGCGATTGTTCCTGACTACATACCATGGCCGAATCTTATTTATTTTCCTTCCATTCGTGAAGGTCGCGGTTGGCAGAGTTGCTAATGCGCAGGCATCCCACCCAAGGCCACTAGGGCTCGATTCTAGGCGGGGTAGACCTGGATATTCGCATGTGAGAGCCGTGCGTCTAATGCTGTTGGAGATCTTCGCATCAGCCACTTCTTCAATTTCGCTCTGCTTCATGTTCACCTCATATAATCCATCATTACTCTAAATGAGAATCACTGAATATTCACAAATATTCCACTAGTTTTCGCAGAACTTTATAAAATAAAGTGAACAATAATTTAATCCTTGGAAAACATAGGCAAATCAGTAAATATTATCTAATTCCGGTATAGAGTGCCAACATTACAAAAGATCATCAATACATTTTCACCTATGTTCCGGTGTATTTTTATTGATTCAGTTATTTAAGCTACTTCATCCAGTATCTGCGAAAACCGCAGGCAGATCACTGAATATTCACTAATAGCTATTAATAATGCCAACATTAAAAAAAGTAAACATTTAAATATTAACTGGATTTCCAGTCTTTTTCAATTAGATAGTTTGTTTAAGCTGCACCAGCAAGAAATTATTAAAACCTCTGCCACATCATGAAATAGCTACTGATTGCAATCAAAATGTAAGCGCTGTAATCCTCATTGTTATGTGCTGAGCAAAATAATTTCACCTTCTGTCCTTGGCCATTAAAGATAATTTGCTTCGATTCGGTTGAAAGACGAGTTCCGATCAGCCGTTGAGACCTTCTAATCTAATGAGTGTTCCTAGACGTGCTACGTTAATTTCCGTCCTGCACTCACGGCGATGTTTCTAAGGCGCCGAACATTTATCACGCATGATTGACCCCGTCTCGTGATGGAAAATAAAACTTCAAATAGACTCTCTCCAGCGAACTGGAGTTTCAATTTTATCACTTGCCGTATCTCTTCATTAAGGCACGCGCTTTGTGCATTTCCTTCTGGCAAGCGTAACACGTACGACCAATAATTCTCGTCAGTAAAACGGGCAACGTACGATATTACGATAATCAGCTGGAGTGTACTTACATTTTTAAAGCGAAATGAGTAAAATTCCTGCTGATGTAAACTATACAGAAACACACACACGCATATATATGGTAAGTTATTTAATGTTATTCTATGTATACATACAATATGTCCAAAAACGATAGCATATTAAAAAGACGTTCCAGTGTTTCAGGCGTGTGTATGCAACCCGTATTAACCCCATAATCTTCAAGACTAATATTACCTTCGCTAAAGCAGTACACGTATTACACATACCAAATTTATCTTCGCGTTTTATGAAAGATACAGTTGTTCTTATCTTTGCTGCGTTTGCCGAAGTCAAGTATAAAGAATGGTAGACTGTAAATTTTTCAACAATTTATCTTTTGTATTACGTTATTAATGTAACCGCTTGTTGTACTAAATTTTGCAGAACGCAGCGAAAATAATAATGACTGTGTCTTTGATAATGCGTGAAGAAAATCTTTATGTCAGTAATACTCTCACTGCTATATCAAAGGTAATATCCTTGATTTATATGGGGTTAATACGGGTTGCATACATGCGCCTGAAACACTGGAACGGCCTCTTGAGACGAAAATGTTAGTGACAAAAAGTTGTACGATGGCATTTAAACGCACAATGTGGCAACACGGAGTTATAGCCAGGCCCCTCTTGCGCTCCACACATGTCTTACTACTAGTTTTCTGACCTGCACGTTATGGAGCACGTTAAATTCCCGAACAAGTCCAAACATAATTCTACATTTTCCTGATGTATCATAAGCAAAATAATACCTGAACGTGGAGCGTAAGAGGTGTTTTTTCCAAACAGTGTTGGCACATTGTGCACGTAAAATGTTATACAAATTTTTTGCCACTTATATTTTCTGATTCAATTTATCCCACAATTCACGTGGTGTGCTACTAAGGCCATGCTCTCTTCTTTCTACTTTTTTGCGACATCAATTTTTACTGCATAAACGAGAACAGATATCAAAAATCTGTCTGGTAGTTTTGATTAAAATATCTCCATGTCGGCTGATTTTTTTCCAAGGCAGTACTTAGTAAGCTATTTCGCTAATAATGTAGTTAACGAATTTCCAGTTAATTAACTTTGAAGACGAAACCGTATAATTCCTTACGTTTAAAAAAAAATAGTTGCCACAGTAAAAACTATTTTGAACAAATCTGCAAGAGAGATTTTTTATATCTGCTCTCGTTTAAGATTATAAAAATAATCATCGCAAAAATTGGTAGAAACTAAAGAGTATTGCCGTAAGTGGTAGGTTCTGGACAATCTGAATATATATATATAACAAGCTATATCACAAAAACTATATCACAAAAACTTCTAATAGATTTATAAGCATTTATAGTGTAGCTTATATGAGTTGAACTGTTAATTTTTTCTGACCAAAGTTGCTATTGTTTTCTTATTTTAAGAAACCACCAACTGCGTAGCAACTTCTTAATGACCGCCGGGTGTTGGTAGTATTATTACATGAAAAAAAGCTAACTACACACCGCGGTCAGGGTACGACATTCATAAACTCATTTCATAATACTTTCTAACTTATTTAAATAAATAAACCCTCTGAAAGATTCATACGTGGTCACCAAGTACCAAGAAAATCAGTTTTGGTTTATGGTATTAGGCCTTAGAAATAGTGTGCAGTGCGAATGATTCAAGAGGTTTAGGCCAGCACTGAACATCTAGTTATTAAGCGCTGACGTGGGAGGGGATGATATGATGCGAGAATTGAGAAGCGCCGGAACGAAGGGTCGGGGAAAAGGGAAACCCCGAAAAAACCTGCCGAGCAGCCGCATAGTCCGGCACGATTTCCAAGTGCAAAAATCCGAAACAAATTTCGCCGGGAATATTGCAGTACGAAATATTGTGCATAGACTAAAACACAGTAAAAATGATCGTAATTGTTTGTGATGTATAGGAGTGTATGGAGAAAGCGCTATTAGAACAGTCAGGTAATCAACCAGTTGCTTGTAGCAAATATGTTTTCAATTCCTCATCAACGTAGTGGACGATATAAGCACGGTGCGCAGATTCAGCTAAGACACGATCCATGGCGGTAGGTGGGAACACGCGTTCTTATTTGCTGATTTAAATACGGCGTAACATTGATTAGTGTACATTATAATTTCCTATTCAACGTTTTCTTCTAAAAGCTACTTGTACCTATATTAATAACTAGACGTGCAAAATACGCGTTATTTTCTGACAGCTGACTAGAGTCCAAGTGACTATATAGGCTTGTTCGACGCCTCCCGCTGGCCGATATTGTCGTGGCTTGCCGCGGAGAATGCTTACACGGTAAAGAGGCCAATCTCTGTAATACGTAACACACGTACATTACAACACATAAAAGTTCGTGGCCAATTGAATCGCAGATTATGGTCTGTCATATAGGAAAGTGAAATTTAGTCTGTTACCAAATGATAACGCGAATTTTGCATGTCTCTACTAATAATAACTAGTCTACGTAAATGGTGATTTTTGTTATACCGGGTGAATCATGACTAATTAGAGATGGCGAAACAATTAGTAAGTAATGTGTGCAACACAGCACGAAGAATGTCTCCTATTGCGCTCAACGATCAGGATTTTTATATATGCCTATATCTTATCGGAATAAACAAAATTCGAACCTGCGCCCATAAAACGACGGTCAGAACTGTAGTTGTGACGTATCTATATAGCGCTTGGGTGAATAACACCGTGCTATGCTGTCACATTGTGCACAATGCCGTGTAACATTTTGCCAGTTATGTTTTCGTCTATAATTGAGAACAGGGTTCACGTGGTGTGCTTTCTAAACGGCCTTTCTTGCTCAATCTGTATTGTATACATGACCAATTTTAGTTCACATATCAAACAAAATAAGACAAAAATATTATTTACGAGAGATGGTGAACGTTAATAGTTATTTAAGCCATATGATGCAGACCTTTGCATCTCATATGCGTGCAGATAAGCTGTTACAATTAATGACGTTACCCTCATCTCTTCGTTAATAGTGACAATATGACTTACGAAATTTTTATTACATTTATATTGAAATATTTTCTAGAGAAAATTCTGAATAAAGAGTATATGCACAGTTTCCATTTGTTACATTGGCCACGGATATAATAACTATGCGTTTGTATGCCTGAAATAGTGCCTGGGATGTACTTCAACGCAAGAAGAAGAAGAAAACAAGGAAGCCAATAGTAAAATTTATAGCAAAAATAAAAGCTCCACGTTTGAATTTCTGTCTCAGCGCCAGGCGAGTATTTTTTTTTCTTTTTAAAAAATATTCCTTAATTACATAAATCAAATAAAGAATGTGAGTCTCAGAAGTCTCAAAACTGAACAATATTTAAATTTTACAAAGTGACCATTGTAAGAAATGTTCGTAATTCTTCGCCTACGAATGTTGGGGTTTCTTGTTGTAATTGTAAGCCATAGACGAGAGCGCGTTTTTTAAAAAATAAAGTTGTCAATTGTTAAGCATATTTTCTCATATATTAAGATTCCGAGTGAGTTGTTTAACTCATTCAAATAAAAAAGTAATACTGAGCTGTATAGCTTACACACAAACTCAGTAGATGAAACAATAATATATTACTAAGAAAACTAAGCAGAGTACCGAATAGCATTAACCTTATGAAGACAACCCGAATGAAGGGTTTGTTCGAGAAACCGTAAGTGATTAAGAAGGATCATAAACTGGGTACGAAGTAATTAAACATGCAAATGGTAGATAATGAACTTGCATGCTCGGATTGCTCCTTTCGTTTTGTCTGATAGGAATTCAGAACAAGATACAGCTGCTATCTCTCTCACTGCATACTCTTCGGCTCTTTCGACAACGCAATTTACTTCCCTAAGCAAACCGTTCAATCTTCCTGATCGTGCGAGACAATTTAAAGCCACTATTTAAAACCAGGCACGGGGCTATCACAGACGCAGTGTTACCCTACACAACGAAAATTCACTGAAAAGCTTAAAATTGGATCCTCCTAGAATCTAGTTTCCTTTATATAGCGTTGATATTTAATTAGGTACTTATAGAGTTCGTACATATTAGTAAGTGATAATATGAATTTAGCAACATGTCTCATTAATATGGATGACAAAATATACTCCATCAATATTATAAAAATTATCAAGCAATTGTCATTGTAGAGTATAATTAATACTAAGTGGTGGCAAACACGACAGATTATATGGTATTCTAATCACAATGGTAAAATTTGTTTCCCATTCTCCTAAATTTATCGTGCGCTAGGTTACAAGAGAATATTTAATTTAATGTAACTGCCCTTTACTGTTCTCTAAATAAATCATAGCATTTATTTTTTAAGTAACGGTAAGACGTTTGTAGAATATCATTAATTGCTTTTTTTAGTATGACTTAGACCATTCTAATGATACTAGCAAAATTTCTTTCGCTACATAATTTAAGTAATTAATTCGTTTGGAAATTTCTTGCTAGAAATATCACGATGAAACTATCTTTGATACACATAAATGCAAGACAGTTCTGTAGAATTACTTATCCTACATTGTTCGCCTTAATTTTTACAAAAATAATTGTATTTTTATGTTACTAAGTTGGATGATTCAATTATTTCACATATGAATACTCCATATCAAATATAAGTTAATTCTTTCCTCAAGACAGAAATGTTTACTTTAATGAGATTATTATAAAGTATATGTGACTGTGTAGATTTCTGTGAGTTGTATGTATGTTTACCGGCGCATATGCATGTGTGTGTGTGTGTGTGTACGCGTGATTGTGTGTATACTTTGAGCGTGTGTCCCCTAAAATCTTTTAAATTCTGTGAAACGAATTTCTTCTCATTTAATACACATTGAGTATTAAGTCTATTCATCTGACAATTGTCGTGTAATACCCATTTAGATACTTGTTTTTAAAATGATGGCTATTGGACCTTTTTACTGACATTTTAAATATCGGGAACCCATTTAACACTGAATTTTATAATTCATAGTTAATTATTTAAAATTTACAGTCTGAAGAAGTCCACTATTTTTAAAAACCAATTTGAATAAAATAGGTATTTTATATGGTATTAATAAACTCTTTGTTTAAAAAATCTTAACAACTGTTTACAATTGGTTTTATATTAAAAATAATCATAATTCAAATATAGCATTACCAGTATAAGCAAATGCCATTGTAAAAAAAAAATTCCTTTTAACTTCCTTTTGTCTCTGTTTTGGCAAAAAAATTACTACCTTGTGTTCAAGTCTATAGACTATATGCATACAATGATTATTCTTCAACGGGGTAACTAAAACGCGAATACATTTTTAAAATATAGAATGTTACTATTAGACTATTTAACGTCACGTCGGGTTTCGATTGTATGATTAAATAGTTGAATAAGGAGTAAGATATATCTGTACCTAAAAAAGAGTTTTTATGTTACCGTTTAGGCCCAGTTGTCGTGCAGATTCAAAACATATACAATTTGCTTCAATTGTTTTTTTTTATTATTATTTATACTTGGCTACTTTTTACCTCTTAACTGTGCATATCAGTTCTCTAATATGAGTGTATAATCAAAATATGTATATATAAGCACCTATTCTACATAATAAAAATGATCTCTTTACAAGCTAGGAGTATATAGCGTTCAGAGCACTGACAGACAAGTGTACCTAATAAATATTGCTACCTTGAATACTGTCGAATAAAACAGAAATAAGTTCTTAAATGACCAGCTAAACAATGACACTGACCCTTTTACTGTGATAATTTATTTATGCTGTCACTTCATTGTGATCAAGTTAAATTCGTCCGCGAATTTCCTGTGATTATTTCTTAAATGTCTCTTTATTAGATAGTTGGCAGAAATATAAATCCAAATAATTTCTAAAAGTTCCAAACTTTGTATTGTAAGAGTTTAAGTTCGGCGAAAAAAAGGATTACTGTAAATGACTTTGTTACTTTGTACCAATATGCGTATCGCTCTACCTGCGTATATTCATGCCGGGATGCAAATAGCACAAAATTATTTCCTTGATTTAGCTAAAAAGAATGTTGAATTTTAAAAAGATACTGTAATGATAAACGAATGCGTCAGTTCGAATCTCCTTATGATTTTTTAAGTTGTAGTTTACAGTCTGGTATCATACTATCCGTAAATGATCATTGCGTCATACAATTATTATAGTGAATTATAAATGTAGGACATGAAACTTTGAAAGTGGATAAGATTTATGGTACGCCAAATGTTTACCAGTTAGAAACCAATCATCATCACAATAAAATATAATTAGGATATGTCAAATAAGAACATTTATTTAAAAATAAAATATCTTGAGTTTAACTTACAAGCATTTATTTAACAGCTCATCTTCTCCCAGTCCCGCTCTTTTAAATGTATTGTAATAAAATTCTAACTTATATACTCAGAAATCATCTCTCCACAACCCAAAAGCATTAAGTAACTAAGACAAACAGACCTTCAGAGATTGTGGATAAAATGTTTTACCTGCCAATGAGTCAAATAACAAGATAGCTGGTCTAACCAATCGCTATTCTTACAAGAAATGTTTTGTTCTGATTGTCGTCGCTGAAACTTAAACTTGTAAGTAGGACAACGATAGTCAATGTAACAGTGAACCCCCGAACACAGAGCAACGGAGGCTAGCTATAGAGAGCAAATGTAACCAGCTAAACTGATCTGTTCTCATTGCGGTCATACAGGCCGCGGTCACATAAGATGCAGGACTACTTCAGCTAAACATGCTCAACTTTATAGAGCGCTTACACGAACTACGAACTAGTTCTGATTCGCAGTCTCTTCTCGTTATATGTAAACTAGTTTCATTTTTAGTTTCGAACGGCATATATTTCCTCCTGCTCTATTATTGGCTACTTCGAGAAACGAGCTGTGTTACAAATATGACTGTTGTTAGTGCGACATTTTGCTGTCTTTGAATTAAATAAACTTTTAGCTTCAAAAATTTAAATTCGTTTTTCATTCAAACAACAATGCAGCCCGTAGTTATATGAGAGTTAAAAAAAAAAAAAAAAAAAAAAAAAAAAAAAAAAAAAAAAAAAAAAAAAAAAAAAAAAAAAAAAAAAAAAAAAAAAAAAAAAAAAAAAAAAAAAAAAAAAAAAAAAAAAAAAAAAAAAAAAAAAAAAAAAAAAAAAAAAAAAAAAAAA
>PNEQ01004091.1:76018-111834 GCA_003012365.1 Medauroidea extradentata
AAAAAAAAAAAAAAAAAAAAAAAAAAAAAAAAAAAAAAAAAAAAAAAAAAAAAAAAAAAAAAAAAAAAAAAAAAAAAAAAAAAAAAAAAAAAAAAAAAAAAAAAAAAAAAAAAAAAAAAAAAAAAAAAAAAAAAAAAAAAAAAAAAAACACGAATGCGTATAGAAGTGGCAATAATTAAACATGGGTGATTTCACTTTATAAGTTTGCTGAGATTAGAAAATTCATTCAGCTAGTTGTGTAACCTCGTAAGCATATTTGATTTAACCGCGATAAATTATGGCTACCGAAAGTATGTTTTAACTAAACTTGTTTTAGATGTCTATTACATATAGGCGTAGTGGTAGAAGACAAAATGTGATGCCTACCGCTCGCCGTGTCATGGAGGGTTCGAGCCACTGGTAGAGTAAGACTTCTCTTTGGCGTCATAAACGAGGTGGGAATGTCAGCTTCGATTAAGCTCATATCGTTCATCTAAATAATCCGATTGTGTCCATCGTAGGTTATCTATTCAAAACGTTAGAAACAAACGTTCTCATCCAAATTAAACATCGTGTAGTCGCTATATTTAATTTGTGTACAGATTGTTAAGCCGTTCATTTACAATTGTTTATTTATTCATGTAACCTTCATTTGTAGCGAAGTCACGATTGTTAAATTTTAATTTTAAATATCGAATAGGGAGGATACTTGAGGGCCAGTATATCGAACCCCGAATGCAGATATTATGACTGGGAGCTCGTAGGCACCCGGCGTACCTCAAAGGATGACATGAAATGAGGTCCTACTGTGGAGAAACGGCGGTATGAGAAAGGCGGGGAAAACGGGAAATCCCCGAGAAAACCCGCCGGCCAGCGACATCATCCGGCACGATTCCCACAGGCGAATATACCGGGGACCGACCCCGCTGGAGATCAAACCCGGATCGCCTAGGTGGGAGGCGAGTGGTCTAACCACAGCGAGTGTTAAAAGCCATTTTAAACAATTCACAAAATTTTGTACGTAGGAAATCATAAACATGGAGGTGAACGAAACTGTAACGTACCTCAACGCAGTGCCAATTACAGGCAACAATTCTGTGCTTTTCATATTCCATTTTATTCAAAACTGTTATTTGTATGACAATCATAATGTTTGAAAACATGGGATTTACTTACTGCAAATAATGATACCCGGATTTGCAATTACTCTTTAAATATAAATTTTGAGAAATGGACCACATCAGTGAAATTCTAGTTGTTTTGATCAAAAAATAAGAAACTGAAATTAATGAAAGCGTGCTGATTGTTTCATTGACTAAATGCTGCTAAGTGTATAGTGATTTCCACTTATTGTGAGATAATTTCACCTCCCTTTTAACAGGTTTTCAGTGAGTTCTAGAGGTTAATCAGTCAGAAACAGATTGCAAACTGGAATTTCAGTACGTATTATTTCGCTGATTGTAACCAACTAATTCAAATTTAGAGTGTAGTCAATAGGCACAACGAAATTTAAGCATGTGTATTTGTTAAAGATTATTAGTTAAATTCTGGTTACAGCAAGGCAGTAACAAAAACCCTCCTAAAATTACTATCGATAAAACGAATCGGTGTTCTGCGGTCTTCGCAAGGCACCCAACAAATGTTTGTGTATACCGAGGAAAGTCCAGAAGCGTGTTCGTAGGCCCCATAAATCGTAGCTTATTCTCTGGTGGGCAGAAGAGTATTTGTGAGCTTCCTTGCGGGCCTTGGCAGTGTCGACCTAATGTGCCGTTCAGTGTTTCTTCGCGGCAATCAGATGGAAAATTTTCACCTCCTCCTGCCTGAGGCATTACCGCTCACTTGCCGATGACCTAAACCTTTTTGTGCCCCTCGTAACCATTCCTCCTGGAAGTTTCGTTTCTTTTCCGTTCCTCTTTCCTTTGTTTCTGAGCAAAACGGAAGGAAAAGAGGGGAGGCAGCAGAATATAAAAAAACTGAACGATATCGCATATCTTTTTTTTTTTTATTCTCCTGCCCGTTCGTTCCTCGAGAAAGATAGGAATGGCATTTTCTCATTCGGTTCGTTCCAATGCCCTCAAGGGAAGCCTCAGACTTCACAATTGCAGTGCTGGAGGTAAGAACGGCACAAGTGTCATCCCCGCCCCAGGCAGTTATTGTGTGTTATGAATAAAAGGCGTGTAGTGCGCTGTGAGTTTCTCCAATACGATATTACACATTGGCCACGTCGTGTAGGAAGAGTTAAAATTGTATGCGTGGAACTCTTTTACAGCCAAGTGTGCAGTGGCGTCAGTTATATTCGTGAGGAAAATTTCTCGAACGTTGAACAGTTCCCGTTGCCAACTCTGCGCGACAAGGGAATGTCGAGTTATGGCGTTGACAGATTCCTACAAGAAATATATACAAATTGTTTCTGTATAAATTATTTATATTTAAAAACATCAAATTTACTGTTTCCTTAAAGTAAAACACTGTCTTCTCTTGAATTTAAAGTTATCTTCATTTCAGAAAAATTTAAAGAGAGTTCAATACAACAATAAAGCAACTTAATATTCCTAAGTTTTAGTTATCTTCAGATGTCTACATCACCCTTACTTCAGTTTATTAGTATAAAATTATAAATGTGTTAATTGGAAGTATTGTAGCAGGACATATTTGTATTTCAACAACAGTTTTTAGTGTAACAAGTAGAAAAAGAATTATTGTTTTGTACACTTCGTATTTTGTTCAAATTTTGTTACTTGCAGCACATGATAATGTACACTGTCAACTAGAATAACAAAAGAATGTTGAGAATATATAATCTATACGCATTTCAAATGACAGAATATGTTGATAATCGTTAGGCAACAGAATATCCAAGCATTCCGTTAATTCATGTTTAACATGACTAGACCAGCAAAAAGCACGACAAATTAATAGATCAAAAGTAAATACAAATATTGGAAAAAAAAATTATTAGAGCCCGTTTTATTACCTACCAATAACATTCACTTTAAAACATTCAAATGGTATTTACATGTTTACAAAATACGCAACATGCAGTGAATAACTGTTTATAAATAATGATAATTTTACATTTTTCGTAATGTGATAAACAAAACATGTCCATTAGTTATAGCAACAAAAATTTTTACGATTTTTATGCTAGAAACATTTTTTCAGAAGAAAGAAACAATAATACGTAAAGGGCAAATAAGATATACAAAAACCTGAGTTAAGTATTTTCCTCCAAGCTGAATACAGAGTTTGAGGCATCTTAACTTCATAAAGATATCTCTTTTCGACACAATTTCTACGCAATCCGTCGATGCTCTAAGCCCACTATATAAGGGTAATCGACAAGTTACCAGTATAACAAATGAAACATGACTGAATGGGTGTTACTAAAAACTAACCCAAATCAATTGAAAGTCTGCCATTAAAAAATAGCGTCTTCGTTATTTTAAAAAAATTTTAACATTGTCATTTACATTTTAACTTATATGCAAATTTGGTGTGAGATTGAGTGAGAGATTTTTGGCCAGCCCTTAACATCGATGTCTTTAGCGCTGGTGAGGGGTGACATGAGGTGAGTATGGAGCTGCACCGGAATGAAAGGGTGGGGGAAACGGGAAATCCCGAGAAAACCCGCCGACCAACGGCACGACACCCACATGCGAAAGTCCGGCATCGACAGCACCGGAATCGAACCCGGATCGCCTTGGAAGGAGGCGAATGGTCTAACCATGCGGCCACCGCGGCCCCAAAATTCGGTCTGAAATGGTGCAATAGTCCATACCATGGAATGCAAAATTTTCGTTTCCTCAAAACTACTTACCGGATAACAGCTAGGTACATCATTTGAGTCATGTGATTTACAGTTTTTTTTTGCATAGGCCTTATGTCAACTGAATAAGAACTTCGTTCGTCGGTAAAGTATAATTTATTTCATAAACTGACTCCAATGAAACACTAAGTGACAAAAAGAGAACAGAAGCCGACGAATACAACGTAAGTACTGTCTCCCCCCCCCCCTCCAAAGAGATTGCTGCGGGCTGGTGTTAGAATGTCCACTCTGATCAGGTCTAGTGGTTTGTCTCTCAGAGATCTCAGAAATGTAGCCAGGTTAAATGATAGCATATTTTAAAGAAAAAATAAGTCGGAGTAACACGCTGACATAGGACATGTCCCAGCATTACTCACATCACATGGGGCGTTGTAGCAGCCTACACCCTAATATACGTTGCTGTCTTATCGTATACTGGTTTCATTTAGCTACCTTAATAACGAAGGAAATGAGCAACTATTTGACTTCGTAACATAAACTCTCACACAATGCCAAACCAAATTTCTTATGAATCCGATTTTGAGTCACAAATACAGGTGTTGAGACATTAGCGGCACACAGTTTGTGTTTTTTCCTGCCAACCGGATACAAATAAAAACAAATATCAGTGCCTGTAACAACAAGAATCTTTATCTGAGTCGCACTGTCTTCAATTGTCTTGTAGTAGTTTTTCAGATAATATTGGCAGAGCACTGTACACTTCTATGCATACGCTAGCATATATACCACCGACAAGTAATTGCTGCAAGTACAGTAATATGACGCTGGTAGTGAACGGCTAATGCGACAGTCTCTTTCGGTGAGGTGAATGGGTTATACGGCTCCATTAACAACGAGATCTTAAGAGCCCTGTAAAGTAGGCCGATGAACACTATTGTTCCAGCGTGTTAGGAGAAAATTTTATTTAGGGAATACTACTGAACTTGTGTTCTATATCATTATCTACGAAAAGAAAACACATTTAAAACTATGCTTCTCTATATTTGTTTTCTAGGTATCATGCTTTCAAACATAGTTTTGGGGCACCTCAAAATGGCTAAGAAACTGATTTTCAGAATGCTGTCACGTAAACAAAATACCAACCGAACCGAAAAACCGAAATAGAACAACACGCGCTAGACATTACTACGCACTTTCCGTAAATAAAAAGGTCGGGTCACTGCTTATAGTTCAATAGAAAACTCCAACGTCCGAAACATTGCACGCCGTTTTCGCGCCACGTGATTAAAGGGACACAGTTATTGACGCACGAGCCAGTCTGGTAGTTCTTATCGCCTGCCTGTTTCCATACCTGAAACGCGGCATCTAGTCCCTGCCGGGTAGGGCTGTTAAGCGTCGACGAGGGTGAAGTGAGGTGGGACAACACAACATCGATGCCCAAGCCGGGGTTATGACACAGGACCTCTCGCACCATAGACCGGCGCCTAACCAACTTCGCTAAGGAGGCCGGCTGACTGTTTCGTCCTGGTCTTTGTTTACAGATACGATTTTTTTCATAGTGTGTTCACCAGTTCTCTAATTTTTAGTCATCAGCAATGACTTCTTCTCAAACAGGTCCTCAGTGGAAACAGAATTTGATATCTGTATGTGCAGATTAGTATCTGTAATGACATCGCCTAACCCGGTTGAGGAATCAAATCGATAATGCACTTTAGTCACCAAGATCGATTGAGTCGTAACATTAAGTGAATCAGCCTCAGCGACTTCGGTAGGTTTTCGGGAACAATCGACAATACCAGACTCCGAAGATGCACTACCATCTGGAAAGGCTCAGGTTACCAATCTGTTTATGCTATAGCCATTGCCATGTCTTGAATTTTTGTGAAGTACTCAGAGGTTTGATAAATTCGGAACTTTATTGATAAGTTCGGTACTTTATTTAGCGTGATATTCCCAATGAAGTGGGAGGGAGCATAGCAAGATATCCTACACTTTAAGGTTGTCCTCAATTGTTTCTCCTGTTTATTTGTTACGAGAGCAGTTATTGCAAATATGTTCGTGGTTTTTTGTAATGTTTTTTTTTTACCATACCATGACAGCTAACTTTTCAACAAATGAATTATTACGTCTCGACTAATAAGTCAAACAGCAAAAATTTATTAGTGTCATGATAAGCTACAACCATTTATATAATATTGAACGCTTCTTGGTATTGAGGCAATTTACACACAAATAAGTATTTTGGACATACGCCATTGCAGCAAATGGTGTGTCGCAGATAACCAGCGAATACAAACAAACAGACAAAGAATGAAAAAAAGAACATTGTTAACAACTGGCAAACAAAGAAAACATATACAATTCCACAAGGAATTCAATCAGTGATTTACAAAAAATAACACAAACAAGCACCCAACCACAAAAAAACAAGGAAATAATTAATAAATATCTCAGATAACTCCACAAAAAGAATTCCGTCGTGAAGTACGAAACGATAGACAAAATTATTACAACGACATACAGACAAAACGAACGACAAAAAACTGAATAAGTTATAGACGAAACAGCAGGAACACAATTACCTTGATAAGGCGAAAGAAACGAATAACATAGTAACTGTGGACAGTAAGACAATGAGAAAAAAAATATAAACACAATGATTGCCTTGCGACGTAACCACGGTCTAAGAGGTAGAGGTCTTGACACTGCTTATGCTCTCCAGCAAAAGAAAGTGACCCCTTCATGTCGCCGAGCGCTAGTAGTAATTTGGTGGAAGATTTGTCTTGTTTACATCTCGCGTTTTAACATTTTTGCAATTATTTACTTAAAATAATGTTAATAAGGTAAGCTGATATAGTATATACATGTTCCGTGTCCATAAATGCATTGACATGTGTGGAACTGTTTATAAAAGTAGTCTGAAGAAATATATTGTGTATTGTTATTTTAGTGAACACATTCGCACAAAAACTATCATTTAGTGCCCTACAAAATTTTAGAATCGTTGCAATGTGCATATACATTTAAAATATTTAAAAACTAAATCTTACTATTGTAAAAAAATGTGTTCCAATACAAATTTACTTTCCCATTTTTTTCTTCCATACAATACTCGCAATTCCGGTAACAACTTCACATTTTAAGCTAAGCCAAATTCAAAAACAAGTAAAATCTTCCACCAAATTACTACTAGCGCTCGGCGACAAGAAGGGAGTCACATTTTATTCCTCAGTGTCATAGACCGTGGACGAAACAAAATGCGACGTTTCGGGTACATACACAGCCCGAGGACTGAGGAGTACCTGCAGACAGAGTATGGCCACTCTATAGTGCCTTATACAAACTTCCAGCTGTCAAACAGGACGAGTTACGCTGGTGTGTGCGAACTGCGATCACCTCATCTTGCCCAGCAAAACCAAACATCTTACCTGACGAACTGAAAGCCATCAAAATACTTAGTGCTGACGCGGATGTTGTAATCCTTCCTGCCGACAAAGTCAGAGCTACCGTCATCCTATATAAAACAGATTATGAAAAGAAAATCGCTGACCCTATTACCATTGACAAATATGTGCCATTAGCAAATATTACACTGTCCGCATAGAATGCAAAGTTAATGAAACTCTGGAAAATTAATAGAAGTATATATCAGAGAGCATGCGAGAAAATCAATCACACCACACAGTAGAAAACCACCTCACATATATGGACTCCCAAAAATACACAAATCAGGCTTGCCTTGGCGACCCATAATCAGCTCATGCAGCTCTCCATGCCAAAAACTCTCTAAACTCCTGCTGAAGAATATAGAACCATTCACATGTCATCACCTACATTTGTCAATGACTCAAACCACTTCATCTCCATAGCCAAAACGTTCGTAGTATCACCAACTGACATCCTTGTCAGCTTTGAAGTACCCGCTCCGACCATCACGGAACTCATCACTCTCTGTGCCAACACATCATACTTCCTGTCCAAATACGAATTTTACAAGCAAACTAATGCATTGCTCTGGAGTCTTTACTGCCACCTTTCATGGCTAACATTTTCGTGGAAAGTCTCGAGCAAGAAGCGCAGAATGAAACCACCACACCGCCTATAAAGTCTGGCTGTGCTATGTTGCAGACATTTTTTTTTATTTGGCAACATGGTCCGAGGAGACAAATTCGCTAATTACCTCAGCTCGCTAAGGATATCAATCCGATTTACTTACGAAACAGAAACCAACAACAGCATTCCATTTCTAGAAGTGCTCGTAATGAAAGAAAAACAAACGATTTCCACAAAAGTGTACAGGAAACCAACACATACTGGTCAATACCTTCATTTCAATTCCAAACACTCTGCGAGCACGAAGACTGGCATTATCCGCAATTTAGCCAGCAGAGCTGAAAAAAAAAATACACACTAACTAGCAGTAGCAGATGAACATAGATACTTAAAAAATGAACCGATGGCAAATGGTTATCCCGTAAAACCTGTGGGAACTCTGGTTATCCCATATGTTCGTGGATTCTCGAAAAAAATAAGACTATTAGGTAATAAATATGGACTACAAACAGCTTTAAAATCAGACAATTCCGTAAAACACATGGTTACAAAAGTAAAACCAAAGTCAGACAAGTGACAAATTGAGAACTGTATGTATCAGTTCTCCTGTGAATGTGGCTGTGTATACATTGTAGAGACTGGCAGACCACTTCTACACGCATGAAAGAACACACAAATAATGTAAAGAAGGGTGAAGTTAAAAATTGTAAACTGGCAGAACATGTCTGGTGCAATAGCCACAGAATTCTCTGGGAAAATGCTACTCCACTGACACAAGAAACAAACCAAAATTAAATGAAAAATCATAGACTCGTCATTCACTGTTAGTAACAAAAATATATTTAGCCAGCAGAGCATAGAATTGAAAAACATCTGGTTACCAATCATTAAAAAAGAAGTACGCCTAAATGTTCAACAATAAATAACTAAGCCACAGCCATTATCACAGGAAAACAATTGCCAATAACAACAGACTCTTACCTGCACAGCCCATCAGGGCGTGGCTCTTTCTTATTGGTCGGGACAGAAGAGGGAGAATAGAGTACACAAATACCTTGTTTTACAGCAGTCTCCTTGGACTGTTTATGTGCCTGAAGACTGGGACAGATTTTAGTCTTCAAAACGTCGCATTTTGTTCTGTCTCAAGGCGCCCATTGGGTTAACCTGTTTTTCATTGTCTTACCTTTTCTCAAGGTGTCTATGTTCCTGAAGTGTCGTCTACGTTCTGTTTTTGTCGTTCGTTTTGTTGTGTCTGTCTGTTGTAGTTATTTTTGTCTGTCGTTTCGTACCTATTTGCTGAGGGAATTTCTTTCGTGGAATAGTCGGAGTTATATATTTATTTATTCCTTGGTTTGTTTTTTGGTGCTTGGGTGCTTCTTTGTGTTATTTTCTTGTAAATCGCTGACTGAATTCCATGTGAAATTGTATGTGTTTATCTTAGTTTGCCGGTTTCAAACAAATTCTTTTTGTTTATTTACTTGTCTGTTTGTGTCAATTCTCTGGTTTTGTGTGACACACCATTAGTTGCAATGGCGTATGTTCAAAATACTTCTTTAGTTAGTAAAATCATTTAATCTGCTATCTTGAAAAAAATTAGCAATCTTGGTGAAAGCTTTTTTAAACAAAACTGCCAAACATATTTTTGACACCTGCTCTTCTTTCTTTAAAAACAGTTGTAGGGAAAACAGTAGAAACGAGGGGAGGGGAACACATTAATGTGGCGTTATGAGTCTAGGTTTGTTGCGATATAATTGATTTGTAAGTCACGCAAGTGTAAACTGACTGTGTACTTGTGTAAACCGCAATTTTCGGATCAGAAGCTCAGAATAGCGTTACTCTGAAAGAAACTGCCAATGAATGAAGTATACAAAGTAACTGTAGAAGCAGGTCGCGAAACGTGGAAGTGAGTGATGCTGGTATCACGAGCGACTGACGAGATGCCAAGGTCGCGATGCTACGCTAAATATTCTCGTTATTGCGTACACTTGTATGTCTACTAAAGAAATATATTAATTGTGAAAAGTATTTTGCCTCTACATGCTAACCTCTTGTACGACAGCTATTAATATTTGCATCGTTTTATTATATTTCGGTTTACTTTTAAAACTTTTCCAGAACCTACTGATATTCCCACTTGTGGAAATAAAGTCACAATTGCAATTTTGTTTGGAAAATATTTATTTGCTTGTAATAATAACCGAAAATATCTCGTAAAATGAATAAATGCGATTTTTCACTAAGTAATCAGGTTCAAAAAAATTTCCGCAAAAATTTAAACACATTTTCCTTGTTATACGCTCCCGATACGCCAAGAATATAATATACGTTATTTGAAAAATCGCGCCGCATCCGCGTATTTTTTGTCAAGCTGATGTCATAGGATTTATTGACTGGAAACTGTCTTTATTCGCGAGATTTGTTTGTCATCTACTCGCTAACGGGACGGTTTGCAGTTGGAGTTGTCAGAACAGACGTGGTTGGTCTACTACCGGGAAGACGATAGCGAAACACTAATAAGAGCGGTGCGTGATGCACATGGATATCCACTTGCGAAGGAAAGACCCGTGGTTTGTGCCCTTTCACGGTATAGGGATAAACATAACGCTTAAATTATGACGGGGTCTGATTATGCCAACATAAGAAAAGAGTATTCCATTGGTTTGATAATGTAATGAAAGTAAAGTTTTTTGATCAGTAAAAAATAATGACATATTAATAATTAAAAAAAAATACAGCTGCAAAGTTTTCGTATGAAAATCGGTAAAAGATAATTTTTTTTGTTACGTAATCAAGCAAGCTAATTTCTGGGCATATCGTTTAGCATTTCAAACACGTGTTTGGAAACTAGAAATTTGAATTGTGTTCCGCCGTATGATACGAAATTTGAAATAATCAGGAAATATCGATTTTAAAATGGCTCGTTCCATGTGGTCGTTATCAATGTGACCACATTAAAAAAAAAAAAAGTGTAATTTTGAGATAAGTAAGTTGATGATACTGGACACTGCTTGAAAGTCTGACTAAATTGATTACATTATAGAACTAAAAATATAACAACGAGCGACGGCCAAATATGTTATACAGGATGCAACAAAAAGGTACGGCCAAACTTTCAGGGAACATTCCACAAACCAAAGGAAGAACATTTGTTACATGGACATATGTCCGGAAACGCTTAGTTACCATGGTAGAGCTAAATTCCTTTCATCTCGTTAAAGGTCATCGTAAATAACACTTCGTACAGAAAATGTTACACTGTAACTTTATTTCCTAGGTTCACCGCCAGGTGGGCCACTTGACGGAAGGTAATCTGGACTGCATTGCTTGTGTTGACATTTAACGAGATGTAAGGAATTGAGCTACCGTGGTAATTATGCGTTTCCGGACATATGTCCATATCACATATGTTCTTTCTTTGTGTGTGTGAAATGTTTCCTGAAAGTTTTGCCGTACCGGATTGTAACGTCCCGTATAAGAACGTTAGATATGATGATATCACTTTATTTACGTTATGGTGGTTTCCCGAGGCTGCGTGGATGGACACTGGTGTTCGTGTCTGGTCGCAGGGGAAGATATGTGACGCAGGTGATCAGAGTAGTGCTCACTCAAGAAGTACCGCGATGTTGACGACCAGAGTTGAAGATACTTCTGCATCGCTTCGCGGTGTGTGGCGTGGCGCGAAGTAAGGTTTGCCGCATAATGAGCCGTGCCACTTTTCTATGGACGTCATTACGAGAGAATGTTGCCGAGATACAGAAGTTCCCACAATAAAAGAAAATAAGTAAAAAAAGTCAGCTTTTACTGTTGTCAAGAAACATCTCTAAATTGCAAACAGTGAATATACATAGTTCCCCAGTGTTTTCTCACAGATTCCAATTGTTCAAACAGCTCCATCGGGAATCTTTCGAAACTACAGATTGAAACAGCGAAATAAACTCGCTGATTGAATAAGTGCTTTTCACTTTGTAAAGAAAGTATATTAATATTAATTTTGGTATACAAAAATGTGTAATGATCATTACATGTAATTCTGATTTTTTTCTTATAAATTACCATATAAGTTCAGGAAAGCATGCCCCAAAATTATAAATATAAAAGAACACTGGAAGATATAGAATCTCCATACCCTGTTACGTCACGCAAAACATTCTTGTACACTAGACCAATATGAACTCTTGGTTTGTAGATTTGCCGTGAAAGAATATTTTGTTAATGTTACTAGTGAGGGTTTTTACTTTCTCTCATCGTTTTCCTAATATTAACAAGAAGTTACCAACATAACTGATAAGCCTAATTTCCTCAGAGTAGGTGCAAATTATCCCTGAAGGTTAAATTCGTCTACGTAAGCTACATCTAGGAATATTAAATAATAATGTCAATTGAGACATGGCAATGAAATATGCACAAAATATGTCAGCTTACTAAGCAATATACCCGTACCCAGTTTGAATAAAATGAACTTTTCAATATTACTTTTTACCAAAAGATGAAAAACGGCCGCAGATTTCCAAATATTACCAAATGATGAACGAAATACATAAAGGTACGGTCCACTAACTAACTAGAATTAACAGGCCAAGATTAATTAACTTCGGAAAAACATGTCCCCAAATATGTAATATTAAGCAAAAAATATGACATTGTCGCCATTATAAAAGTGTGAACACGTGATAAATGAAATACAGAAAAGTCAAATCCACTTTGTACGTTATGCAGTATATGTGTAACAAGTTTGATGAAATCCCTAAAATAAATCTAAACACACATGGTGCATTAGACAAAAAATATAAATATGCTAAAATATAAAGAAGGCGGCCGTTTTGAAGATTTGAACACATGGTGAACGAAGTGCACAAAACTGAAGTAAGCTTTGTATGTAGTATATGTGTACCAAGTTTGGTGACATTCTGAAAAATATTTCGTAAGATGTGTATTTCTATGCTAAAAATATAGAAACAGCCACGAATTTGAAAATATGAACATAAAATAAATTGAATACACCAGAGTCAAGTCAGCTTTGTATGTAGTATACGTGTACCAAGTTTGATGAACTTCTGAAAAATATTTCTTAAGATAGTTTATATTATGCTAAAAATTTTAATACGACCGCTATTTAGAAACTATGAACACTGGATGAACAAATTACACAAAGGTAAAGTAACCGTTTTGTGTAGTATATATGTACCAAGTTTGATGAAATACTGAAAAAATATTTTATAAGGCATGTAATACTATGCTAAAAATATATAAATGGTCGCCATTTAAAAAATATAACCACAAGATGAACGATATACACGAAGTCAAGTCAGCTTTTGTATGTAGTATGGCCTATATGTGTGCCAAATTTGATGAAAATGAAAAACACGGTTCCTTAGATACCTAGTTTGATCTGAAAATGTTTTAATGTGCACAATATCTGAAAATACAAAAAAAGGCTTTAACTAAGTATACAAAAGTCAAGTCAGATTGCCAAGTACTATAAGTGTACAAAGTTAAAAGAAATTCGGTTCACTGGTACAAAAGTTTTAGGGACACACACACTGACACCTAGTGACACACACGGACACACACACACACACACTTCGGAAAGTAGGCTAACAATAAAGTTATTGAAGAAGTGTGAAATTTTTTAAGTATAGCGTAACTTCATAGTGAGCAACAGAACAAAAATAAGTAGCACGCCTGCTTTGAAAATAGTGGAACTATAATTACGTAAAATTGTTGATATGAAATTTAAGTTACTGATTTAAGTTGTAGTTACCAAAACACAGATTGAGCAGTAGCATTTGTACTCATTAAATTTACTTAGGTTTCTTATTCAATAAGTTACCCCAATCTGTTACTTCCCCACATTTTTATCAGTATACATTGACCAAACAACAGATTCGTCAGTGAAAACCTTGCAACGTATTGAAACTGTAATAATTTCACTGATTCCTGAATGTAATTAATCGTATCCAGTAATTATGGCACAAAAAATAGAACAAATAACCACAAATTAGTTTTATTAAATTGGTCACAAAAATGTAAGGAGTACTATTACAATACAAGTGACACGAGATTAGATGACAAACTCTTAAAATATATAAGTTTGTTGCAACAGGTTTTTTTACATTACTTATACTCACACGCACACCTATACATGTATGCATGTGGGTGTGTGTTTAAAAAAATGGCGGACAAACAACAACCACAAATTAAATTGTATTTTCTACGATAAACTGTCAAAATATAACATTTTGTATCAATCCGTAAAAGATTTTGTGTGGTATGTCATTGCACTAAAATGTTTGAAATTGACGCGGTTTTAAAAACAAGCACTGTAAATAGTCAAAAAATTTATAAATTAAATGGTGCAGAAAAATATGAGTTGACTGACGAATTTTTATTTAACTTCGTTGTGATACAGAAACAATTATACGTACTCGCAGACTCACAAAAGAAAGTGATCTTACGAGTATATTTCCATTCATAAGTTTGGTAAAAACTGGAGTGCAAAAAATATTTGAATATTGCTGTTTACGCCATTACTGTTTAAGACAGATTCTGAACATACAGTTTATTTAATGCTAAAACTAACAAATTTGAGGATAATGTCAAGAGCAAAATTCAAAACTGAATAACCAGACTTTTGTCAAATAAGGAAATGTCAACTAATAGGTGCATATAATATGATTTTTAATTTCCCAATGCAGAAAAATTATTTTACTTCTAAGTATAATTTCTGGTTGCCAGCTGATTAGAAAACTCACTGTCATTTAGGGATACAGACTGAAAAAACGTTTACACAATAATCTGTTAAAACCAGAGTGCATCAAGCAAGAAATATCAGACACATTTTTAAAGACTCCTTTTTTCCGCTGAATATTTTCTCTGGCACATTTTTCGGAAGAATGGAATGATATTTAGTTTACTGTTGATACATAAAATGATACAATACACATGTAACTCATTGGATGGAGGTATACAAGATGGTACAAAATTAATTTTTATCTCGGCCATAGTTTTTTTATTTAGTAAAAATATTTTTAAGACAGCATTAGTATGAATAACATCTTCCAGACACGGATATGAAATACCTTACTATAACCTGTTCAAAATGAACAGACTTATGCATACATCGCTAATTGAAAAAATAACTTCAAATTTTTGTATGTTATTATAGAAAGTAAACTTACTGAGCTTTTTAAAACGCGAAATATTCAGTCCACATACCCTCAAAAAAGGCTGCAATTTCTTAAGTTCAAATTATTATTTCTGTCTAATGACATTCTACTGTGAAATTCTTAAAACGTAAGGAAGAAACAGATATTCCGTAGTAAAATGTATTCCGTTCAGGCGTTTAATATCAAAAGTTAAACATATCAAACACTATCAGTCTCTCGCGGCTTTGCTCGCGAGTATTATACATAACTGATAGTGATAGTATATACTTTAATTGAAAAAACCTAATTTTACACCAGATTGATACTTCAGTCATCAAGTGTTAGAACGACAAAGCTGCAAATTGAGCTAACTTTGCAGCAGAATAAGTAGCTATAGCTGACCACGCGAAAATCAGTCTGAAGTTTGTCCCTGCCACTGAGAGCGACTTCATCTGGGCCTTATTTATATCACTGCAAAGTTGACGTTGTGGGGTAGTTATAGATCTTAAATTAAGATGTTATTCTAACGAAAAACGTCTGATTTACCCTGTGCATGACCATTGGTGACGGTGCCCTCTACTACAAATTTTCAAAATATTTACTTGAAGTTTAAAGCAATTAGAAAGTTTTGGTGGGAAAAGGTTTTGCGGAAACGAATTGGGTGCCCCAACCTTGGGATTAGTCAGATAATATATTATGTGAGCTGGTGTTGTCGAGGGACCTAAGTGGAAAGTGAGCTGCATAATCCATTTTACCCCTTTTAAACGACTACACGTAAATTTCACTAGTTTGATCTGCTTTGCAGATTTTGTGTGTCAGAATTGAACGTTCGCATGCAGCTTTTATCGGAATTCGAGCCCAGAACCTCCCGGAATGTAAACCTGAGCTACAAACAACGTCGAATTAATTCATGAAAACAAATTTAACTTAAAAAACAAAATATTCATGTCCTGGGCTCATAGATATCGCACAATACCACGTATCGATATATGTTTTTGCAGCGTGATCTCCTGTATAATTTACTTTTCGCTTTTCGGATCGTCTACCTCGACAGTTCACAAACTTAGATTTATTTTTAATAATCAAGTTATCTCATAAAGTAAAAAACTTACATATAATATTTTAATACTTATGTAAACATCACTCTGACGCGAACAACACCTCTACTGGTTATATAGATATCATGGGTTGATGGAAAACAAATTTTGCGCTTTTCCACCCTTTTGGGTGTAGGATTTCAAAATATTTTAATTTCCCATCTCAGACATTTGTATAAGTATCCCATTGAAGTGCCAATCATGACGGTAGCCCGGTCAGTTGAATCAAAATCGATAATACGTTATAAAATACGAATGACCGCTGTACAGAACTGAAAGTTCGAATTTCGAAAAATCTAAAAACTATTTTGCGATTATTTTTGTAATCATCATCCCGAAACAAAAATTAACTGTATATTTCGATGGGTTCTATAAATATCGAAGATTTACCTAAAACACATTACAGGTCTTTTCACCTCCTAAGAGAGTGAATATCAAAAAACCCTTGAATCACGTTTTAGAACACTTAACTGGTGTCTCTTGGACGTGAAGAACACAACAATTGACCGCTGGGTTCAAGATATATCGACGATTATTTAAAAACACATTTACATATACGTAAGCAACATTTTGAAGTGAATACCAACTCTCTATCCCAAAGGGTTCGATATATATCGATAGTTAATCGGAAACACATTTAAGGTATTTTCAACCCCTTGAACACAGAATTTCGAAAAAAAACCTCAAAATAGTTAATATGCATTTTTATGAGGGTCATATTAAAGTAAAAATCACAATCATAGGCCGTCGGGTTCGAGTTCTATCGACGTTTCTTCGGAAACACATTTCACCCCTTTTCACCCTCGTAATTATCGAATTTCGAAAAATCCATTCAGAGTGGGTGCCTACGGGCCAAGAGGAAGCTTCCTCCAAAATGTCATGGTTTTAGGTCCAGCGGTTTGGGCTGTGCGTTGATGAGTGAGTGAGTGAGTGAGTGAGTGAGTGAGTGAGTGAGTGAGTGAGTGAGTGAGTGAGTGTGTCAGGACACTTCATTTCATGTATTTAGATTATGATTTCAGATGAGCGAGAAATGTGATACTAGTTAAATCTGTATTATCTTATTTTATTCTTTCTTGCTTTGAATCCTTGTAAAATTGAAAAATTTTCAGAGGAGCACTTTAAAACATAAGTTGCTTAAATAAACTAAGTGCTGTTACTCAACATACAGGACATGCAAAAAATTCTGAGTTAAATAAAGCAAAACATGTGTGTACTGATTACTTTACAATTTTATTCTCCGTGAAATTGAGATTTTAAACAAAAATAATTTGAAAAAGTAAAAATTTCCCGTTTAAATTAAATTATACACACTAGAGGATACGCCATTATCGTAAATTTTTAACTAGAGCAGACTTTGAGAGCGTGTATTTTCTATAATACATGCTTCCTCCCTAGAGACTATAAAGGTTGCTTTATGTGCCCTGTAGACTACACGGATGAGAAGATATTCCAAGTTCTGTGTGCTGAATTTATACGGAGTTTCTTTTTTTCCATTCACGTTCAACGTAAAAGATTTATTATGAAATTGTGAATTAACCGAAAACATATTTCCCTGTTTACTTGTGAAGTAAAAACTTCAATACGTATGTTTAGATGACGAATACAGTATTGTAGTGCAATCCTGTAAGTCGTCATTGTTCCTTCATTAGTTTTTATAGTGTTTCACCCATTTCTTAAACGTAAAGTCCAAAACATTCATTTAACTAAATGCAAACGGGAAATTCTGACATATTCATAAGTTTTGTTTGTGATCATGGAGGACAACTAAAACAGTAACGTTTTACATATTTCTTCTTGTTATCCTGTCGTCAAAGTATTTTTTAGTTTGGGAGGAGGGGTTGTATGTTAATGATAAGCTAATGCACAGATAAATGCAAAACCTTTCTACTTAATTCGACTAACTGTAATTGTGAAATTTGTGAAGTTCTTACATGTGTAATTATTCGGACACTGAATTATCCCTTCGATATTTCGCCACATAAGTTATATTCCTTTAATTATTAAGAGCTCTGTACAGCAGTGGCTATATGCCGCGTCTGAGGTACGGAAACAGGCAGTCGATAAGCGGCAGACTGGCTCGTGTGTCAACAGCTGTGTCGCCTTCGTACGCGGGGCGCAAGAACTATATGCAGTGTACTCGTCGTTGGCGTTTTCCTATGGGACTATAAGCGGTGACTCTACTATTTCATTTACGGAAAGGAGTATAGTTAAGTCCCGCTTATGCTTTTCTTACTATTCCGGTTGGTATTATTTACTTGACAGTGGTCTGAAGAAGACATTTTCAGCCATTTGGAGATGCCCCGAAATTATGTTTCTAAACATGATCACTGGAAAACAATAATAACAGAGAAGTATGGCTTCAATGCGGTTTACTTTGGTAGGTAAATATATCGAATACACGTAGAGTAGAATTTCTGAAATTATCTTCCTCCTAACACTCTGTAACATAGTTCATCAGCCAGCTGTACAGGCCTCTTAAAGAGAATCTATACCTGCTATAATATTTTTTGGCTGCAAGTTCTATACAATGAGATTTATTAAAATTCCCGTCTGACATGGCACATATGTTACCTTCCTTAGTGTTATCAAACTAGCACTCCTTCATATTTTACTTAGTACTTGACTAATAATAACCTTCCGGAGGAAGAAAGTATTTTTTTAAATAGATGGTCACAGGTATAGTATAGCAGTAGTAGTAAAGCAATGCCAACTGTGTACTATGTAAGGTACTATCCCCACTGCCTTGTCGAAGCATAAGACTCTGTAGAAATTTTGTAGGCCTAGTTTATTCCAGAATTTCCAATATTCCAAAATGGCGGATACTGATCCCCTAAAACAGCAGCAGTGGAAGCATGAGAGCAGCGCACTAACCGCGGCAAAATACAACTGGCTAATAAACATATCAACAGATGATCGGCCACAAGGTGCAGGTAAATCAGTGCATGTTTATTATACAGAGGTAATATTTGAAGTTTGTGCAGGCTATAAATGCAGTTTCTAGCCAGCTGGACGCTGCATCACCGAGATAACGCTCGGGGACTTGCAACCCCAGTATCCGCACGCCTACAACTATAGGCGTTTATGAAAAACTAGAGTAGGGTAGGTTGTCTCAGTCACGTGACCAGGTTTTACCGACCACCAGGATCTTGATAAATGGCTTCAATGCTGTTAAATGTTTCAAGACGGGAACAAAAAAACAAAACCTAATTTATACATATTAAATATTTTGCTACATGCAACGTCTAAAACACATTCTTAACACTATATGTTACATATATTACAGGTAGGTTAAACCATTACTTCGTAATGCTTTGGTTTAGAACTTCAATAACAGAAATATGTGTAATATTTCAATATAATGAAACATTGGTCACTTATCGCCATAACTTCACATGCCTGCTCTCTGTTGGTAAACTAGCAAACTCGGTGTACAGATCTTTTTCAATTTTGTTATGCCCGCGAAGTGTTTTAACACGATATTAATATAACGATATTTGGTCAATTTACCCTATTATTCGTTTCATGCATTATTCTTCGATATTTTAAGCACGGTGTATTCAGCTTCACTACGTTGTGGTTTCGTGAATGTGTGCTGTTAATATCTTTATCGCGCCAAATGGCGATTTTTTTTGTCTGATAAAAGCCGCATACCCGCCACGAGATAAGTGTAGATAAGATCGAGAAGTTGTGAGGTGAACATTTGGTTGCGGGTAAACTTCCCCCGGGTTATGTTTCATAAACCTGAAGCTGAAATATCGTCGTGCCTTCCCTACACTCGTCAACTATTAGAAATCCCTCAGCTTGTGGCAACTCTCTTACGGCCACGCCCGGCAGTTAGAGATTTTAAAAATAATTTTTAAAGTAACGTGTTTTTCATACCGAAGGATTCCTACATTGTTTTGTCACAAACAGTTCGTAATCTGTACTTATTTTTTTTTTTTTTGGTAGCAATAAACCTTATAATTTTTTTCAGGTGATTCTATACAAACAATGACCGATTCTCAGCGGTGGCTCGAGGATTTTTGAGAGGAAGGGCACAAGTTGCCGATAATTTTACACTCGTGCGAACGCGCCGCCGTATACCAATGTCCATGAAATATCTACTGGCTACTAATTCTGTTGCGACCAGTCAGTAATAAGTGGCACCTACATACCAGCGTCAACTATCGCACAACACTATAAAGTTCTCTGCAACGTGTGCCCTCCCTGGCAACAACCTATGTATGAGCCACCGCTGCCGGTTCTGTTGTGAAAATAAACCAATATCGAGATTTTTTTTTTTTTGCGAATGAATGGTGCATTAGTTTTCAAAACGCCTTCATATAATTGTGTATCGTATAACTACTCTTAGTTTTGAATTTTTTCAAAGAATTTCGTCTGAAAAAATTTCAGTTCTTGAAACCAACGCGACAAGAACAATCTAGCATAGCTTTAAAGATGGCAAATGATGAGCAGGACTTCGTAAGTGTAACTTTATTTTGGGCCTGCAACTAATTTTATTTTTTCCGCCACGCGTAAATGTAAAGATAAATTAATTTAAAATCGAAATTTACAAAATACATTAATAGTTGTACTTAATCACCCGACATCAGTAAATCATTAAAAGTGTAATCGTTTCGCTTGGTAATTAAAAAATAGAACTACAAACATTGATGGTTTTCTCATTATATCATTCACTCTTGCAGATATGTTACCATGTCACCAGTAGGCCTACACACAGTCATAACTAAATTCACTTCATGTTCTGTTTTCAACATATATTGCTGCGAACTTCAAAGCTTAGATAATCTGCACACCTCAACATTAGCTTCATTTATATTTTTTAACCAATAAACACACCAGGACTGTGATCCTTTTGGTCCAAATTAGTAACTTCAACAAGTTCCAACATTTTCCAAAATTTCTTTAACAGATCAAAAATCACAATCAAACAATTCGGAATATGTTTGAATTGTTAAAAATGTATGTTTCTCGGAAATCACGTCCACATTTAGCTTAATGCGTTATTCAAATGCATGTAACAACATTTTAAACTTACTACCTTGCATGCGTAAATGATAAATATCCTGGGCATTGTCGTTCATACAACGCAGAAACCAGGTAAGTTTCTGGTTGCCGATAGACTGGAATTTTCTATTAAAGCTTCAAAGATTGTTCAGTCCAAGTTCCTTTAAATATTAAACCAACTTTTTTCACGTCTCTGTTGCAAATACGAGAGTTGTTTAAACATCTGATACCATGTTTCCGACACATTTTTCTTCTTCATGCAATATCACATTCAAAATTCCATACTTGACAGAATACAGAGTTTGATCAAAATCATCTAGATATCAATGCTGCGATAGTCTCAATATAATTATTTAATAATACTAGCGAGGTTCTAAAGTTCTAAGTAATATGGGGCAACCAACCCCCCCTAAAGCATGAAAGGAACTTCTGTCTGTAATATTATGTTCTGTGGTTACTTTCCTTAAATTAACTCACGTGTATACGAACCTGCGTTATCTTATCACGTTTCCTTGTAATTTAATCATGCATTTACACGTTTAGAATCTCCACCACTGAGGCCATCTACTTCTTTTATAAATCACACTATGGCCAATGTTGCAAATATATTTATCTAATATTTTGTCTTACATATCGCACTTTGTATAAACTTACTACTCGTCCTGTGTTTACATGTATACAGGTCATACATATCTCCGTATATAGTCTATATATATGACATATAGCTATATGAATATAAATACACAAAATATTACGAAATGTGAATCTTTGTACGTGTTGCCAACAGTTATGTGATGCAGCTTACAGTCTATAGTTCAATTCGTAAGAGAGATATATATTCGCCCTGAAAGCTCAAATTTTTAAATTGAATTTTATATATATATATATATATATATATATATATATATATATAATGGCGTTAGAGTAAAACTACAATGTATATAATTGTAGATATAAATCAGCGTTTGAATCTTTCGCCAACGAACAAAATTGCATGCAACTTTCTCGCCGTTTCGAGGTACTGTCATATGATGCGATCGATTTACCGACTTCAGTGCGACTGTACAAAAATAAGACGTATGCTTTGTTCAAGTAGCTAGTACATAACGTTTCCTTTAAAAACGCACACAAAGATGCAGCAGCGACGTGAACTTGCTTGACATGTAGGCAGTATCTACTGGACGCATTCTAAGAAATTTATTTCGTTTTACGACAGGTGTTGTCCGCGACTTCGTTTGCGTGGTTTTTAATTGTAAAGTCCCTTTAAGTCGTGCAAAGTTATGTCTAAGTCCTCCTAATTATTTTGAGTAATTCGTTAAATTATGTATTTATCTTTTCAATATCAAATAATAAATGTATCCAATAATATAAAATAATAATAAACGGTTTTGATCAAATATTTTCTGCATTTCAAATTTCATAAAACTGATAACTTAATACTGGTAATAATATTAAAAGTAATAATTAACGTTCGATACATTTTTTTTTATTTCTATAGGTTGTGTAGTGTTGTTAAGTGTCTTTGACTACCGTTTTAAAAATATTTGCATAATGAGATATTTTTGCCGAGTAGATATTTTATCAGCACACGTTTATTTTTGTAGCACTTTGTGTTAGTATGCTTTACTTTCTAGTGAAAAATTAGAATTGTTTTCAGAAAAATAAGGGTATGAAACACTGCAAAATCTACAAAAATGGAAAACAGTCGTTTTATAATTTTTAATATGATAATGTCTAAGCCTCTATAATAACCCAACTTAAAAAATACTCGCGTTTTTTTATTATTATTATTTTAACACCCGTAAACCACTTGCGTAGAGATTTTCGGATAGTGAAAAAATTTTCAAACCAAAACACGAGTATTTTTGAAATTTGGTTATTATAGAGGCCTAGATAATGTGATTTTTTAAATTATAAAAATTATGGTTTACCGTGTTTGTAAATTTTGTGTTTTCAAGCACATATTTTTTTCTAAAAACAGTTCTTAATTTTGTACTCAACAGCAAAGCATAATATCACGTGGTACTAAATAAATAAACGCCCGTTGATGAAATACCTACTCATCAAAAAATCTCATAGAATTTTGATGATTAGTTCAGATTTTATTGACGATTGAATATCCCAGTCGTCCGTTCGACATCGTACCTTTCCATACCCCATAGTGTTTGTTCTTTGTCAGAAACCTTTACGGGTGCACGCACAATAAACCTTCTACATTTCCTCTTCTCTACATATTTTCTCTATCCATCTTCAATCAAAATTACTTGTATCTAGATTATTTATGCTTTCCTTATAAAATGTCAAAGTCATAAACAATTTTAAAAACTAGATAATTCCCTCTCAAAGAAATATATGTCTACACCCACCACCTAACTACAAAACCGGAAGTTCTATGAAAAGGAGTTTACACTTCAACGTATCAATACGTTCCCCAACGATGTAGCGATTCGTTCGTAATGACATCGAACGCCCTTTCAAAACCACTGTTTATTTTCGACAGATTTTCTTGCTTCCAGGGGAAAGGATCGACAAAAATCTGCCGAAAGTGTGTAAGAGTGTGAAGAATATCTACGGCTGGAGAGATATGTAGGCTCCAGGTCACAAGTCATCTCACCAGCCTATCGATCACCGCTAGAACGCTTCTTGCCCTGGCAGAGATAGCAAGTATTCCTCTTCTCTGCATGTGACAGCTGGTAGTCGTGCTGATTCTCCGAGGAAATAACCTCCCGTTGAAGCCTTTCCACCACCCACGTTACGGCGTGCTAATTCAATGCTTATTACCGTCTTTTGCAGCTACACTCTGAATGATAATTTGTAAATTTACACAGATGTGCCAGTGGTTTTCTCGTATTCAGAATGGAACTGTTTCAGATAGTTGAATCTGAGAAATTTTTCTGGCATATCTATCAATACTCATTCATTCTGATTTGGAGTGTAGGACAATGGAAATAAAGCCGGTGCAATACCACTAGACTTTACCTCAATTGTTATGCATTTTATTGAACCCTATGTCTCGTCGACAGCAAGGGCATTAGTGGTATTTATAGTAACTATCAACATTATACAGGCACAGGAACTGGGAAATATATAAGTCATACCTTTATTGTTATGATAATACGGTCTAGTTTCTCAGATTTCGAGAGGAATATATTTTTTAACCTGGACGAGAACAGAAATTGTAAAATTGATGTGTAACTTTGTTGCAAAACGCTTTTAATAAGTAATATAATTTTTCGAGATGAACGGCGCAAAGAGTTTCACTAATTTATCAATTTAAAGAAATTTCGTTGAACTGATTAGCTACCTTCGAGTTGTATTTTGTCTAGACGATTTCTGAGTACATAGTATATGCCAGCTATGACAAAATTTCAGAGCTATTTTACTATGTCGGCTCACGTTCATGTCTTAAAAAATAAAAGCATATTGTAAAATTGTTAGAAACTTGGGCCCAAGCTCTTAACCATCCCAACATTCGCTTGGCCCGGTATCGGGAAACCATGGCGAAGGGAAATCTGTATGGCCGTACTCGGGAATCGAACCATTTTAGCATTGCATTTGCGATCTATAGTAAATTTTACATTTTACGTTATTTACATTCGTCACCAAATAATTTTACCTGCTACGGTATCGGATAACGCACAAAAGTACTGACTAGTGTCAAATTATAAGTTTAGTTTCTTCATAATGCAACACGAATTCCTGCTGTCAGCCATTTCATTCCAAAGGTACTTGGGTATTTAACACGCTAACGAGAGCAAAACAAATAAGAAGTATTCTGATGTAGTTACATGATTATGATCGGAACAACTTCAGACTCCATGTTATTGTATACTGAACCTGTGAACTGGTTCCGAATGCCAAGTAACTGCGTCCACGTATAAAGATGGTGAAATACCGTGGATATCTCGTGTACAAACACACCTATCAAAACGCTGCAATCAATTGCTACATGCATTTGGTTGGACGACTACTGCCCGACACGACATAGGTCTCTACAGGCCAGCCACTAGAGACACGTTTCGTCGCGAAATGATTCTTACAACATTTTGTTTCAGTACATTCACGTGCACATCGGCAAATGTGCATCATGGTTATTGGCAACGTGTATTTTTTTAAATATATCTCTCATTTGACCACTCCTAACAGAATACGGCTATTGTGAGACCACACGTCTGAGCCACAGACTAAATAGTAATACAGACGTGAAATGACGAGGCGGCTCGTTTGATACGGGCGAACTTCGCCACTTATTGGCTGCCCGAGGTTGTTAATACCAGCCCCGTGTATGTTTGGTTCCTGCATGTTACTACATGTTGCCTATTGGTAGGGACCCCTGTTTTTCGCGAAAAGAATTTTGCCCCTCTTTGTTTCGGTGCCTTACGTTCACATCTACAGTTCTGCTTCGTGGTCAGTGATTGGCTATTTCAACTTTCACGAGCTTTGGGATTCTATCGGTAAATCACAGACGCGTGGTATTGCAAGAATGTTATTATAATTGGCTCAGTCAAATGATAGCCACAGACACGTTGCCAATAAACATGAAACAGAACTGCAGATGTGCACGTAAGTAACTGAAACAAAGTGGGGCAAAATTCTTTTCGCGAAAAACAGGGGTCCCTACCTATTGGCTTGGCTGCCGGGTAGCAGACTAGCTGCCTTACCCTGATTGGCAGTAGGCGTTTCCGCCATGTTGCTGGCCAGGGAAGCCATTTTGCTGGCGTGTGTGACTGAGTTCGCCGTTCTACTGGCTATTTCACTTCTGTATTCCTAACTATTCTGTGTCTGAGCCATGCCAGTAGAACGCCAAGACAAGTGAGACATAAAACGTCCAATCACTGACCTTGAAGCAAAGCTTCAGGGTCGCACAAACTGTATTGAAACCAAATGGTTAAAAAATCTATTCGCCACAAAATCAAGGCTATACCAATCACACGTGTCAAATCTTCCACCAGCAGAATTCCTATTAGCTCTGTCAAACAGCGTAAAAGTTTCATGTAAAGATGACAGTCAGTACCAAAAGCAAACCTTTTACGGGACACAGGCTGAAACCTAGAGAGTGCAATTCTCCAGTAATAAATCATCATCTGTAGTGCTGTTACAATTACGTCACTATATAGTTTGCTGGTACTCTATTGTGATGGGCTAAGTAAACTTCAGCCGCGCCACTTTAAAAACTTACCACCAGAAACATTAAACAGATTGGCTAGAGTTCTGTCATCTATCCGTACGACTGCCTCACAGTATGTAATAAAGTGTCACCAAACATATATTTAACACTCCCGATGACTGTTCATCTTTCTAAGTGTTCTACGCAACATTATGTAGTGTAGTTTCGTGTAAGCATCACATGTGGTCTACAACACTCTGAGGTTGCTGCAGCCTGCGACTATACGAAGGCAATGTTAACAAATGATAATGACCCTGCGATGTTATGTCATATTAATATCCCGAATCTTTTTTTTACTGCTGAGCAAAAAAAAAAAATTGGTGCGACTATATCAAGTGGAGAGAAATAGTAGCAGTCTAAATGTGTATTTTCGAATATATAAATATACGTATAGGAGCCGCAAAGGAGCAGTGATCAGGCCACTCGTCTCCCACCAATGCGATCCGGGCTCGATCCCCCGCGGGATCGATCCCGGAATTTTTTCATGTGGGAAACGTTTTGAGCATTGCCATAGACTGGCGGGTTTTCTCGGGACTCTCTTGCTCCTCCCGCACTTGCATTCCGTCGCCACTTCATTTGGAGGGTCTCACTTTGTGTCATCTCTCATTCATCTCTGGTTCTCCAGGTTAGGGGTTAGCGATGGTCTGCCCCCGCATCCTGTAACCAGATTCATGGTTGAAACGGTGCAAGGGGAATCCTTTTATTATCGCGTGGTCATGTTGGACCAATCGTGATTTTACATGATTATTATTAATTTTTGTGTATATTACAATTTATGTGTGTATGTATGTGCTATGCTTTTTACCAGCGAGATGGTTCTGCTAGAATGTTTAATAATTAACACTGCTAGCTATAGTGGGCGAATAATGATATCCTCAGCAATTGATATATGTTGTAAGCTTCGCTAAATGTAAACAGCCACAAATCCCACCCCTCTTGGTGAAATGTCACCGTGTTTAAGGACTGTCACTTTGTACCCCATTGTAGCTCTTCTCGCTAAAGATTTAATTGGTGAAATTGTCCAATACTTGTCCCATATCATCCATGGTATGATTTATTTCAGACCAAAGCGTGGTTTAAATAAAATTATAATCAAACCCTCAATGTTATCCCTCATTAGTGCATCAAATAAAATTTTAATTCAAAACGTGGTATATTAGTATAAATTAATTACCGTTTAATAAATTGAAATAGTGGCGGTGGAAAATGAGCATCAGTTACTAAGTGCGATATATTTCATTAGCGTGCAAATGAGGCAGTGGTAAGACAAAGAAGGTAACGTACACAAGAATACATCGAAAAAGCTTACGCCGTATGCCAGAACTGTATCTGCTACGCTCACCACATGAGCATTCTCGTTAGAAATATCTCTAAATCTCAAGAACTTATTGTATTTATAACGGGAGTTGGTAGTAAAAGGCTTAACCAACACTTGGACTTGTTAAGCGTTATTACTAGAGTCGCGTTTTCTTTTATGCACAAGCTAGGATTCCAGCCACTATAGAACTGGATCACGTTCACAATTATTGGCCGTTCACCTACTCGACACTTCCTGGAAGTAGCTGAACAAATAATAAAACTGTAGCTGAATACAGGTCCATTTCACAGTGTCAGCGAGCAGCTAGTAAACAGCTGTAGTCTACTTGAATACACATATATTCTTGGAGGTTAGCCTACAGGTCAGATAACCCGCGAGTTTTTCAGGTCTCTAGTTATTACACAAGACTAATACAAATTACCATTATTAGAGAGGATGATGCATCGCGAAAACGTTTTGTGTCAACGTACCCTTGAAAACGCTGTAGTTAATTACAACACATATGATTAGGTGATGTGCGTCTGACACAACGTAGCTGTCTGCAAACAAGTAATAGGCATCAAATATTACAACAGCGGGATTCTTATTGGCTAAGTCAAATAGGGCAACAGCTCTACATAAAAGCGGAAGCCAGTCATCTTCTGGTAAACTGAACGTACATTGAAACCCAGCTAACAGTCAAGTTTTCCCGCGATAAATCATCCTCTCTAACCATTATTTATGTTCATTTTCTGACTAGAAAAAATTTTGAGAACCGCCTGCCATGCGCGTAAAATGCGTTGCAGTGTTTACGTAAATACGTTTTTACGAAAATATTTACGTGTGCCTATTGTGTCAAAGTACGAAAAGAAAATACACTTCAGACGATGACGGAAAGGCTGTTTCAAAGTATCACGCCAATTAGAAAAATCATTTTGATGTCCTTCAAAATAGCTAAAAAAAAAAAAAAAAAAAAAAAAAAAAATTCCAGCCAGTTATATCCGAAATACGTCTCACGGGATTCGTACGAAACTGCTCTAGAAAAATGCAAAGCACTTTGTTAAAAATTTTCCACGAATTAAAAGATTGGGTCACCACTGAAAGGGTCAGTCAGGGCGAATCATCTTCGATACCACAGCACGCTGTTTCAGTAACTTGAGGTAGAGACGATACCGCGCCAGATGAGCCAGTTAACATCGCCCTTGGCGCCATGCCTCACTCACACAAACACACGGCCAGCAGGGGCTTCATTTAAGGCGTGCAGGAGGGGGGAATGCACCCCCTGGATTTAGAATTTTAAGTGCATAAAATATATGTTTTGCATTTTGTTATTTAAGTAATGCTACCTTATGCACATACAACTGAAGTTTTATTAATAAAGTTTATAATTTATACATACTTAATAAATAAAAAAAAGATGCAACAAGGTCATTGTCGCCGAAAAAAAATCTTGCCCTCCCCCTAAGGAAAACCTGAAATGACGCCCCTGACGGCCAGTAGGCAGGTGCATTAAGAATACATTATATCGGTCATTCGGGATAAAGTGAGCACTAAAGATTTAATCTTAAAAAAGTTACTAGCCGTTACTGCATATAAGACAACATTAGAAAGAGTTACATTATTGCTCGTATAGTTGGTAGCGAATCATCGCATTTAGTTCCGTGTATTTTCCTATTTGAATACAACATTAGTGAAAGAACATCAGATGAAAAGTATCTCCCTGTATTAAATATACTTTTAAATATTTATTTATGATCTTAATGACATATCTACTGACTGTATAATTTGACTTAAATTAGCGCCAGCACAATGCGACGCTACCTGGCCGTTGCACGTGGCCACTTCCTCCGCGCCTCAGACAGTTCTAAATTTCACCGACAGGTGGCATCAGAGTTAGATTATTACTTTCGCAGCTTTGCGTGTTTCAAAGCGCGATATAATAAAATACGCTATTCACTGTTTCTGTTAACTGCGTCGTCGTTGTTCACGGTAGTAGAACTGAAAGAAACTTGAATTCTTGGATTGCGTATTTCATGTATGTTTTAGTGGCGGTTTTAAGTTACAAATTCAAATATACTTATGCCCGCATTTACGAGATTCGTTACGGTAAAAATGCGTGTTGTATCAATTAGAGTCGATGGACAAGTTAGTATTATAAGACGTTAACTCGCATGTATTTATAACTAAGATTACTATTGAATATAGCGTATATTTAGCCCTTGCGCATTCAAAGAATATATATTGTAGATAACATTTTATCGATTCAATATAGTCTGATATGGATGTAAACACTGAACAAGCTTATGCAAATAAAAGCACGTGGCAATATTTATGTTTACATTCGGCGGAAATATATAAAATGTCAGAAAATATAAATGAATCAGGGATGTTTTGAGTCCTCACTTTATTCCGAATCACCTATAATTATTTGTATTCGTGATTCAATATATGAGTTGAATGGATGAACAAACGAAGGTTGTTTTAAAGTTGGCCACAAGGCTGCCAAGAGAAAAAGATAGGACGGACAAAGAAGCACATAATTAATAGCCTATGAGCACAAGAGAGCCAGCCTGAATATCAAAAGAAATTAATGATATAACTGAATGGGAATTTAAAATAATAATAATATTTTTTTACGTGTTCATATACAACAGTGTTTAGATTAATTGCTTAAGTAATGCTCTGGGTGAAAGACTACTCCAACACCCCTCATGATTTACAAATCATTTTAAGAGATTAGCATTTTATTGTCGGACTGTTTGGTTCAGTGGCCGATGGGGTAAGGGTTCCGGGTTCAATTCCCGCCCGGGGAGGAAAATTTACAGTTATTTTCCAGGGTTTAGGACTGGATGTTGTGTTGTCATCTCCGCCCGTACTGCAGAAATCAATAGCGAACCACTGTAGCATCAAGGTCGTCTAGTCGGCCCAAGATGTCCCCCTGATATGCAAACCAGTATCGGGGCTAAAAAAATCATCATCAGTGTTTTATTTTAGTTGGGGGGGGGGAGGGGACTAACATTGAAATTTCTTAGGAGTGCGGCTTTGGTTGAGACGACAGTAAAGAAAACACTTAGAATTTATTGGTTTGTGGGCACACGCCATTTCTCATGTTTTGTTGGCTAAACTTGTGTTAAATAACTAAATACAAAAAAAGAAGATAAAACACTAAACAAAATGCAATCCTAGAAGAATTCCGATAGTTGTTTATATTTCGTAGTATAAATATACACATATACATTTTTTGACAGTAAAAATTTTAAATTTTGAATTCAGTCAAATTTCGCCAGGCAAAAAAGGCAGACACAAAGAAAACCAGATTCCCAATATGAAAAAAGATGGAAGTAGACAAGAAACAGTAAACAACAAACAAAACGACACAAGTTAAAATCAACAAGAAAATGCAGTGTTTTGGGAATCACGACTTCAGGCTGAGACACAGCTGGTCGAAAACAAAGATGCGAATGAAGATCGCTAGAAAAGTGGTGCTTATATACCCTGAATGGTCTCTAAACTACTCAGCCAACTTTAGCAAAGCATGTGTGACTGGCTGGGCTCTCAGCCAATGAGAGGTAAGTACTCTTCTGATTGGCTGAGCACCTTGTGGTACTGTAGGCTGGTGTTCTGCCGAGACTGTTCAACATAGATCTGCTTATTTATTTATTTTATTGTTTTTTAACTGACGGTATTCCTATGGGATTTCTTGCTTCCAACTATATTTTTATATCGGTTTTGTGTTTTGTTTTTCAAAACAGGTTTGATCAGCAAAACATACGCAGTGACGTTTTGTCCACAAACCAATAAATTCTAATTGTAAACTCCCATTGCAAAAAACATTTTAAAATATCACAGAAAATACTGTAAATGGAATGAAAATGTTCGACAGATTACACAACCCTCATCCTTCAGAAATGTAGAATGGGAGCCCTTGTCATTAGAGTAGACCACACGAACAGCGAATCCCGTTCACTGGTTTCTTCTAATACGTTACTCTCGCACTGCTACGCACGCAGTGTTGGTGCGTGTAGCTGTGTCTACGATATACGCACCCCTGGGGTTGGCCACCCCCACGCTGCGCCGCCCGATACAGATCAATTAGTCAGGGCTTTTGTGAATCCGGAAATCCATTAATACGGGTACAAGAGAGCTGTGTACGGAAGAGAATTGAAATTATGTAATGAGAGTTCTCTCCTCCATTTCCCGGTAAGTTTTTAAATATATATCTGTCCATTATCGTATATTACGGGCGGAACGCAGTAGCTTCAAAAGACAGGTAATGCCTTCGATATAATTTTTTCTTCGTAAATAATCGATTTTACGTTTATTTTGCATTTCTACAATCTAGTTTTATTTGGCAAAGCGATAGTACCTTAGTAATTATTAATAAGTTATAATACAACATACCCCACCACCAACGCACCATATCAATAAACGTACACACACTCACACACACATACTAGAGCACGTATGTACCTAATATATGACCGCTACCACACGTATAGAAAAATCAAACAAAACATAAAGAAATCGACATAATTATATTATTTTTCATTTCAAGAAACGTGACGGAAAATAAAGCGTGCAAAATTACGCGACCCAATCTCGTTTAGTTTTACAGGCAGAGAGAAGGAAATTGTGGAAATTAATTAATCGCAACTTTCGAATTTCTATGTTGGCCAAATGTTGTTCAAGCTACTCGATTTTAGTTTCGGTTTGCGAATCACTAAATATTCGTTTATATTGAAATAAAAATATTCTCTTACGTCTATTGCAAATAGTCACCAACTTGAATTGTTGTATTTTGTGTCATAACTTTCATCCTGGGTAAATTTATGCAACTTTAACCTAACTACAGAATAGAATACATATTAAGGGAATTTTGCATACCATAAATCTTTGTTTGCCGTTACTGTTGTTACAATTTGAATTGCAGTTGAAAATGTTATACGAATTTTATAACTGCAATTCGATCAGTAACAACAGCAATGACAAACAAAGGTTTATGTTGTCTGAAATTCCCTTAGTATGTATTCTACTCTGTAGTTAGGTTAAAATTACATAAATTTACCCAGAAGTAACGTTATGACACAAAATACCACAATTCAAGATGGTGACTATCTCTCACACTTAAACAAGGTGGAGTGATGGAAAAAAGTAATTAGTTAATTAATTATTACACTGTTAAACTGTCTATCACAGAAAAGGAATTGCCGTGAAGGAATTATTGCTGAGTCATGAAAATTGCAGTGTGGATGGGTCATTAGCAAATAAAAATTCGATTGGCGTTATTCGTTAATCACACACGAACACTCACGCGTGATGTAAACAACACTGTGCAAAGCAAAAACTGTTTATCGTGTGCGTGGCCCGAAAAAGTAAATATATGTATACGCAGTATGGAAGGAATTAGGAAACTAAGTTAGACAAAAATGTACTTCACCTAAAAACTATGGCTGGCGGCATTTTGAAAAGTGAACGAAATGAGTTAGTATTCAGATGTAAACACTGACTCTATCGCGCCGATTGGCTGAGCCAGGGTTTGTTGTTTAGCTGTCCATTTAGAGAACTATACTTAAACTATTGTTAGCGCCATGACTTTACGATGAAAATATTTTTGAACTAATTGGTTTAACGGTATTAAGTGCACATTCTTAGCTCTGCTTCATATTGAATAGTTGAATGATATATCTCTCACTTGTCCTGGTGTTCTGCTGCAAATCATAGGCGTACTCTGAAAAAAGAGTATAGTTGCAGGTACAATTCTTTTGTTAAAATAGGGACAACAAAACAGTTTGGTTGTTGGCACTATTCTGGACAGTTCCTTCAGCAATCCGTTTTGTAGAAGAAACAAAGAGCCTTGTTGCTTTTACAAACCAGACAGTAACTTCTACAAAACATATTGATAAAGGAACTATCCAGAGTAGTACCGACAACCAAACTGTTTAGTTGTCCCTATTATACAACCGTATGGTACCTGCAACTATACTCTTTTTTTCAGTGCATGTTGTTACAACTGCCATTTTCCTGATTGTTGCAGTTAAGGTTAATTCTACTACAGCTTGGGAAGATCAGTGATAAAAGTTTAGCTCAGGGACATTTTCTGCCGTTTGAGTGCTAGTATCGATAATGAGTGTAAACTGACCAATCACACAGTTTTCCTGTATTTTCAGTTTCATAAAGTTCATGATTTAGAAGAAGAAATTGGTTTAATTTTTATTTTAAAATTAAATTACTTCTCTTTTTACCACGCCCTAGTTAAAAATAATTTCACTGCCTTTTTGTATATAATTAGGTGCGTTAGTGATTGTACTGCAACTAGTGGCATAATTTTTCTCTGTTTCTAAGTCCCCCAGATGAAAACTCATTTATAGGCGGTTCGGGATAAAGTGAGCCCTGATAATGTTCTATTTCCAGCAAACTCGTATCTTTCTGCGCGTAACGGATAACGACAGGAGATATATAACCTCTCTGGAAACGTCACTTGATGTTTGAGCGTGTAAGATAAATTGTGCAGTCAGTAGGTACCAACATAGTTTGATGAAAATACGTTTATTAGCTTTGTAAAATACAATTATGTCAATTTTGGTTGATTTTGTTTTAGTAGCCTACTGCTGAATTTAAATAGGAAAATACACGGGACTATTTTGCGCTATTTCGCTGCCAACCATACAAGCAGCAAGGGAACTATAGTTAATCGTGAATTATATGCAGTAACGGCTAGTGATGCTTTAAAACGGTTTATTTTTAGTGCTCACTTTATCCCGAACGACCTATACTTTGCAACCAGTAGTATAATTAACCTTTATGCAGTAAAACTAGAGGCGTGTCTGAACAAAGACACGCTGCTAATATCTATGAAGCACAGCTGCCGATATGCGCGCTAAACATTGGAACACACTCGTGGCTCTAACCACTGTTGTTGGAACCGCCGTGCCCGCATAGTGGTCAGACCACACTCGCCTCCCACCGCAGTGTTCCGGGTACGAGTTCCGGTGCCTTCGGTGCTAATCCTTCGCGTTTGAAAAACTTGACAGACGTTGCCACCGGCTGGCGAGTTTTTCTCTGGGATTGACCATTTCCTATACCTACCGCCTATGCGCTTCTCCATTCAAGGGCGTCATTTCATGCTATCCCTTCGGAAATTACGTGCCCTTGCGGTTGCAAGAACTGAAACTGTATCAATCGGAATGTGATGACCTACTCTGATGACTAAGGACAGGGAAATTTCGTGAATTCAACAACCTGCAGGATATAGTCCATTGTACTATGCATACTCAAGCCCCAACCATTTGTTCACTAGCTGGTACTCACTGGAACAGTAGACAATGAATGAACAGACTAGGCTTGAGTATGCATAGTACAGTGGATTCTAGCCTACAGGTAATTGAATTCCAAAATTACCCTGTCGCTACTTATGATGCATGCAGTACCCAGGGACAAACATGAGCATGGAATAGGTAGACGTTGTCTAGTTGGCCCGCCTGAACGTCCAACTTTAGATAGTTACCTAACCACCCTTCTCGGCCAAAGATTCATAAATATAAAACACTGATGGATACAACACGACCGCACGATTCTAACAGCTTTAAACGAGCATGTGGTTGCCCAATTCGTTATAGGGGTCTGTGATGCTAACGATGGGGTCGGTCTGCTCCGTATCGACGTCTGAGTCACTTCGCTACCAGAACGTCTACACTCTAAAAATAGTTTGTGAATTCGCTATAGAGCGTCCCAACCTTAGATTGCAGTACAGAGCTTATGGCGCGCGCTGTTGCCAGATCGCAGCCACGTTACGAAGCTCGGGAGGGGCACTACATCAGGATTTTGAGCTTTAAAATATTATATCCTTTATTATTCTAATTGGTATTTCAATTTGTATATCATCACACTTAAAATTTGTAATTAATGACATTTTCTAATACTTTAAAATAAGAAACAGAGCACATACTCCACTGATATTAATTCACTACATTAATTGTAACGGTGACTTCATTAAGAAATAATTATTATCACTTATACTTTAGTCATCATAACTACTGCTGACAACAGAAGATCTCTTCCATTTTTGTAACATCTGCCTGAAGACCAAAAACGTGGTTGGAGTAGTTAACGATTATAAAATTGATCACTCAAAACCAATGTATGGGAACTGAAGAATGTCTGTTTTTTGTCACTTTTACTGTCTGCTGATAATACATTTAAGGTGAGGGAGTGGGTGTTATTTATTTGGACGCTTTTGCGTGTCCTTGAACAGCACAGGGAAGAAAAGGGGGAAGGAGTAGGCCATGGTCTTTGTTAAGGAACCATC